>CM023946.1:39875969-39998318 GCA_013407115.1 Glycine latifolia
TAAGGTTAATGATCTTATTTATTGGAGTTTCAATATATGAACATGTATAATTTATAGTTGAAGCAGGAAAGGGAAATGTTGTTCACGGAATCACTGAGCACCTATTATATTGTTTTGAAACTGTGATTTGGGAAATATGAATATAAATACTTAAAACCATGTGATGCTGCTGAAACAGGATCTGACTTTAAAAAAAATCATGTTTATTTTTTTTAATATAATTGGTTGATATTTTCATAAAAAATGTTTTGGTGCATTTCTCACAAGTTAAAAAAAGGCTTTTGAGAAACAAACTCAACAAAAAGATGCCTCATAAAAGAGTTTATTTTAGAACTTTAGAGAATTCATGGAGTGGTCATATCATAATTCATAACAGAATCTAATTTGCTAAACTTAAGAAGACATGTACAAAGATATAGGGCAGTTATAAATATAGAAAATTCTACAATTGTGATTCGCCTAAAGCCTAATAATTAATCTAATACAATTTCAATCAGAACCTTGTCTCAACTTATCAAGCTAATCCAGATTATAATTATATACCGAACATTTTATTTCAAGTCACCCTCTTTGCAATGATAGAAAAAGATATAATTTGAAATTTCGTCAGACACTTAAGTATTATCATATCTGCCGACAAAAAAAAAAAAACTTTAGTATTATCATATGTACATTTTATATAATTTATTCTCAATTTTATATATTTATCTCTTTGAACACTATTAGTAAGGAATTAGCAACTTGTAAGGCTAAAGGAATTGACAGATCAAAAGAATAATATTTTTGAAAGATTTCTAATAACAAATAATATCTTATTGTCAAATGCTATTTTTTGCAGAAATGATAACCTCGTACCTTTTTGCATTGCAAGAAGATAGTGGTGTAGCACCTTTATTCTGCTATGAAGCATTTTGATGGCACTGTGTATACCAGTAAGGTGAGCAGCCACTGCATTAAGAAAACATGGAATATTAGATACATACAATACAACTAAAAAAATCACAACTTATCCCACTAGGTGGAGTGACTACATCAACAACACCATTGGACTTTTAAAAATTAAAAATTCAGTAAACTTAGATCTCCCTCTACTTGTTTTATTTTGAATATCTTCCGATTTAAGTTGCTTTACTTACTGAAACCTTCAGTGGCTTTAGTTAAATTCAACAAAATTTCATGTTTGCCATTAACTGCCCAAGACAACCCTCCCCCTATTATCCAGACTCATGACAAGCTATACACAGTTCAATAGAAGAATATAACAAAAGTATAATTACCTAACAATAAGAACAGAAATTAAAAAAAAAAAAAAAACTTCTACTACTTCAAAGGCTTAATGAAAGATAATAATGCAAAGAAGAGTCTAGAAAAAACACTCACATTGTGTAGCAGCTGAACCACCATCAGATGGCTTAAGATGAGCAACATGATCAACTGATATCCGTTCTGCTTCAACAGTCTTCAGCAAAGCAAGAGGAGATGGAGAGAAGGGAATCCAAGTCAATCAATTAATTGAGAAACAGTGATTTAAAATGTGAAAAGGGATAGAAGTCAAAAAACCCAACCTCAATAGTATAACTTGAGCGAACAAAGATAAGTTGTGGAATCCCATCTATGACATGCAGTTCTGTATTGTAATAGCCATCCCCAGCAGTAACACAATTAATTTCCTCAGTACAGTAAGCAGACAAAACGAAACCAAAATATGAGGTGTTGGCTATTGTTAAGTCATGAGCTAATAAGAATTTTAGGATAGATTTACCTTGTACACTTCCTTCTCCTAGATCATAAACCCCACATGAACCCTCATATCCTCTAGATGTTCTCCCTACATGACCATTTAGATCCCCTCCTAAGAAAATCTTATTCTCCTCCATGTCAACTAATGCTTCTAAATCCTCCCAAAATTTTATTTCACAGCGCTCTTCTAATCATACCTGAGGTGTTTAAGTGATCATCATATCGTAGGTCTCCCCTTCCACTAAAAGCGTTAGAACTATGATCCAATCTCCTAACCTTTTTACATCCACAACATCACTCCTCCAATACTTTTCTACAATTATTCCCACCCATTTCTTGATTTAATTTTGCCAGTGTACCCCTTTGCGTTTGCTTCTATCCAATTGGTTTCTAATGGACACACATAATTTATCCTCCTAATCAGAGTGTCTACTATTTCTATTGATAATACCTATAAGCATAGTTATCAATCCCGGATAGCGGAGCGGAGCAACCGCCCTCAAAACTGGGATAGCGGGATGACCGCTATTCTAACGTTTTTATATATGTATTAAAAAATTTATAATATAAATATATAAGCTGAAAAAGAGAAATATAACTAAAAATTCATGCACTAATTATCATTAACACTAAAACTCTTAAGCAAAATATAAAGTAAAATAGTAGATGTCAATAAAAGTCAAAGAAACAATTCTACAAAGTAAGTCTTGAACCCTCTAAAGTCAAATGTAACTAAAGTTCTAGAAGTTAAAATTTAAAATAGACAAACACAAATTAAAATTCAAAATAAACAAAGAAAATGAATAACCTGGTATTAAGAAAGGAAAAAAAAACAGAAATAAAAAACTAAGGGAAACAGAGAATACCAAACCTGGTTTAAAAAAAAAACAGAATTAAAAAGACAAAAAAGAAAAAGAACCAGAATTAAAAAGATAAAAATAAAAAGAAACAAAAATTTAACTTTTTTATTTTATTTTTAAATATGAATGGAAGTGGGTGAAAGCTGTCATCACTCCACATCAAACCAAAAAACACGCACGATTCAATTCACAATGCCCTATCGATATCTCAATGAGGAAAGAGCCCAAATCAGCGGCGTCGATCTTCGCCGCCGCCGCCGCCACGACCGTCACCGTAGGCTTCTTCACCTTCTTCAGCTTCACCTTCTTCGCCTCCTCGGCCTTCCCGCATTCACCTTCTTCGCCTCCTCAGCCTTCGCGATGCCGCTGCTTCGATCTGAGCGGCGCGTCTTCGTCGTCGCACGCGGCATCAGCCAGCTTCTCCGCTTCCACAATTTTTCTGCGCGTCGTACTTGGACCTAGTGGCCTCGCCGACGTCCGTCTTGGCCTACGAGTGCGAATCGTGGCCGCGTCTCCGTGATCGTGGGCACGACACCACCCCCCCTGTCGCAGGCGCAACAGCTGCGACGCTGAAACGCACCGCTACTCTACCCCTTGTAGCGGCACATGTCCGCTCCGCCGCAATCGCGGCCGCGACGCCCGCTATTGATAACTATGCCTCTAAGTGCGACTACATTTCATGTTCCAAAATGAATCCTCCTCCCATGAACTAATTCCTTTACCCATAATTTCTCACAAAAAAGTAGGAGCCGTTGCCTATTTTTCACTACATCTAGGTGTCAGTGCAGTGGATCATGTTCATTTAACAGTGTCCTCAAGCCATAAGTGAATAAAATTTATTCTTTTATAAAAGAATATCTTTGTAAAAAAATAAACACATGGAAATACAGTACAAGTAACTAAAGCTCTTTCCTTATTAATGCTTTTTTTCATTTTTGCAACTGTGGTTGAAAAAACAATCACATACTAAATAACACAATGATGGAGATTACTTACCACTTTCAAAAATACTGACAGGTAGATCCTTCTGAGAATGATTGATAGAAGGATTGAGAAGAACATAAACTGGACTTTCATTGATATCCATCAACTGTTACAGCAGAGGTCCAGATAAAATCAGAAACTAAAGTAACTTGAATTTGAACGTATTCGACTTCTGAATAAATCGCTGGAAGAGAATTTCAGATGAACAAAGGCACAAATTTGTTAGTTATGTATAATATTCAACTTGTGGAATTGAGTCATTCCATGGTGGGGAGAGGAGAACAGGAATGCAAAAAAGCCATATTAATTCTACACATGGTGACAACTCTTTTAACCAGAATAAAATTTCATTTGCTTCACCCTTGGTCCATCTTAATCTAGAGCTTAATTTTACCTTATCATATGCTTCTTCAAAGCATATATCCAAATAAAACAATCTTCAAGCAAGCAGCTATTCCTCTTCCATTTGAATTGAACTCATACAACAACACTCCACATCTAAAATCCTCAAAAAGAATCAAAAACTCCTCATTCCACTCCTTCATCATCTAAACAATTTAATAAAATTCCCACATGAACCTAAACCAAACCTACCTACCAATCTATTCAGAAGCATGCTTAAATTGAGACAAATTGCAATAATGCAAACTTACAGCTTTGTGAATATGCATATCTGATTCCTCCGCATCACTCCCAGTCGAATACCAGCCCAGTATGTAGAAGTGCGGGAACACCTTCTTATCTGAAGAAGATAAAAAACAAATCATCTTCCAATAAAATCAATACCTCCAAAAACTTAAATGAATAAATAAAACACAACTTTGAGAGAGAAAATAAATAAAACCGAATTTCAGAAATTAAGTAACGTCACATTGAAATTATAAATCAAACACGGCCATTGTTAGAACAAGGTCGTTCGAGGTTTCAAATTGCTGTCAAAGTTTTAAGAAACGGGCAGCGTCAGTGATTTGGGCCGCAACATCAAGTTTTTTAACTGTCTGCGACCACAACGCGATCGCAATTGGGACCGCATTGACCGCATTTGTCCGCAATATCAACAAACAATATGAAACTGCAATGCGAAGAAACCAATATATTTAAAGCCTTGGCTGTCACAGTTTCAACACAATCCTTAACGTTACGGGAAATTACGGACAAATGCAGTCACAATTGCATAAAAATTGACATTAAAAAAAAAATTGAGAGTGAGAGAAAGGAATACTGAACAGAGTTCTTGCTTCTTCTCGAGAAAGGTGCGATCGAGGGAGTGGGTGGAAGGATCGTAGAGGAGTTCGAAGCTGTTGAAGATCTCAACGGTGCGACCCTTCTGGACCCCTATGACGCAACCATAGACCCGCGGGGGGAGCGGCGGAGAAACGACGCCGTCGCCGCCGTTGGCGTTGTTGTTGTTGGTGGTGGCGTGCGGTGGCGCGTGGGTTGGGTTCATCTGAGACTTGACCCTGGTGTAGTGGTCGGAGATGTTCACGATCACCAGAGGGTGCAGCTTGAACGTCAATCCGCTACTCGATGAAGAAGCCATGACACCAACAACGGAATGAATCAATTTGGGGGTTTAGGGTTTAACGCTTTCAAATTTCAATCGAAGTAAGGGTTTTCTTCTTCAGAAATTTACCATTGAAAGAGAAGAAGAAGAAACACACTAGACAGTGATTGGATAGATACGATACGACGTTTCACAAACACTCTTCTCTGCCGCTGTCATATTGATGGCTACTATTATGTACTATCCCGTTTTTTGAAAGCAAAAAACCATGAATTTTTTAATTACATTATTAGGTTTAATATTTTTTTTTAATAATGATTACACCGAAATTTAAACTTAAGACCTTATATATACTAACCCAAAAGCTTAATACTAATATCATCATCACTAATTATTTTTAGAATTTTTAATTAGCATCTGAATTAAAAAAATGTAATGAAGTCTTTAATTTTCAATAGTTTTTTCACAATATCAAAAATTATCACAAATGATTTTTTTATATAGTTTTAAGTTGATATAAATTAATTTTAAGAATCCAAATACAAGAATTGTACCGGATCAAAGGAAAATGATACGTGAATTATTGAAAATCATCTTACATTATTATTTTTTTATTGATAAAAAAATCAAATATTCAATTATATTTTTTAAGAAAAAAATAAAAAAAATTCAAGGACCTACTAATATATTAAACCTAATTATTATTATTATTATTAAAAAAAAGTTTATATATATATATACACGTGGGTGTGTGTGTTATATAGAATATAATTGAAGTAACTGATCACTAGAATTGGTCTAACAGTGAGTTTTGAATAATTTGTAAAATATTTTAGGTGTTATTGTCACTATACACCAAAAAATATACTTGGAAAGAGTTTATGTTTTTTTAAGGTCGAGTTTGAGATTTTATTGATTAGCAAAAGAGCCACAAAGGACAATTACATCAGACTCAAGTAAAGGAAGAGTCTGGTGAGGGACATCTTGAATCCAGTACATTTCATTTGAATTAAAAGCAAGTTTAGCTAGTTTATCAACCACAAGATTTTTACTGCGCTTTGTGGAAAAAAGTGGGATTTATCTTCTCATGTGTACCAATGCTTCTTTAAGCACCAAGGGAAAATTAAAGTGGTTCAATTTGGATTTCTCTATTGCATAGGTTTTTCTTAACTGTATTATATCATGACAAACTCTTTGGATGAGATGTTTGCATTCTGAGGCAACTTCTGCATGCATGTAACAATGATAGCCTGACCTATTAGTATCAATACCATCCCTTGTATGCTTCCAAATCAGCCTTTCTCAACGGTATTTGCTTTATCTCATAACGAACATGTTGTGAGAAAAGTGTATCCAATAACTCTGCCCGCCAAAGCTTTGTTTCAGGATCAATAGAGGGTTTTCACCCTGACCCAAGGGTGGATCCTGGAATAAAAACCCATCCATTTTGCACCCACTTGTCTTCAAAACTCCTTCCTCGTTTGATCATGGATGTCAATCATTTCATCCTTTTGACGTAAGAAAACTATGCATCAAACATCATTAATTGGCTTTGAAAGAAATTGAACATAAATCACCACAAATACTCCACCTCCTTTTACTCTTCGAAATCCTAGGATTGGTTGTGCAACTGCTACCATTTTATGAAAGACATCATCAAATATCCTTTTGAGTTTTGTTTCAAGATACTTCTACGCTTATCTGAACAGAAGAGTTCAAAAAGAGTTCAAAATTTATGAGCAAATGGCAACCATTGGTGTTGATAAAAAATTTGGAAAGAATTCATCA
Organism: Glycine latifolia; assembly: GCA_013407115.1. NCBI lineage: Eukaryota > Viridiplantae > Streptophyta > Magnoliopsida > Fabales > Fabaceae > Glycine > Glycine latifolia. The sequence continues at coordinate 39,882,846 of CM023946.1, forward strand.
GAAAAATTATATATGCTCCTCTCTAAACTCATTCTTTTTGTCCAAAAGACTTGGCTTCATACAAAAGCATATTTATGTTTCATAAAAATCAAGATCTTGTATGCGCTTATTGTTGAATAATGTAAATGCCATGTGTACATAACTATTAATTTTACCACAGTTGTGTTCTCTGTGCAAATAGAGTTGTTCAACTGACTTATGTATTCCAATTCTAGAAGTTTTCTCTCATATTATTCACATGCTTCCTCCCCACAATTTTGGTTGAGCATGTTTTGTCTGTAGTCTTTCTGCATGCCATGATATGTGTTGGGTTATTTAACTCTTAAAAATTGGTGTTGATCTTATTCACCAAACACCATTCAACAATTGCATATTTTGCTTATGCAAATGTTACTGTCGTTGTGACTACCCCACTTTATATTCCTACTACTAACAATATATATGTGCTCATGATCTCACATTCCTTCAATATGAATTTCACTCGAGTTAGAATTTGGATTGATAACATTGTGTGTCCATCTAACCACTACAAGTGTCCTTGCTGACTGACCCTTCTGTTTTAGTGCATTTAACTTCTGTGAATCAATTCCATTCCTATAGTTCATTATCTTTGTTTACAGCATTTCATTCCTATTGTTTCTCTTCTTTTTTATTTTTATCTTCTATGGATATTTTCTCTTTCTCTTATTATTTGAATTACATTTTATGTGATACCTTTAGTTCTAACCATCATTGTTTTCAGCAACAGAGATAGCAGAGTCCTCAAAATGATCAGAAGAAATTTGGGCATCTACAACAGGGAAATCAAAGTCCAAGATAAGTTATTAACTTACAAATAATGATTTACGATTGACTTTGTGGTTAAGGAGGGAGAGAGAGGTCATGGGTTCAAATCTCTTATACTAACAAAAATTTATAAACTAATTAAGTACGTGTTTGATTTCACATTTGAGAATTGATTCTAGATCCATAATTGATTTTGGATAAATTTTTACATGTATGGTTTCAAGTTATAAAAGAATTCAAAATTGATTTTCGGTCTAAAATTGATGTTAAATTGAAACAACTTTGAGTAACCTTTATGTTGGATCCAAAATTTTGTAATAAATTTTATTTATAACTTGATTTTATAATAAAAACATTCAAACATAAATTACATCACTTTAAAAATCAATTTTATCAACACTTATCCAAATATCAACTAACAATTAATATTTATCGATATAAAAATCAGCACCTGGTAGTTCATCAGCACCAGTAGGAAGGCATCTGGTGTATTCCCAGTAAAAGGAAATGGAGTTTTCAAACTCAATTTAAATCATTTGAATCGATTCAGTTAAAAATCACATGGACAACACTGTAAGAAAACTAGTTGTTGCACTGAGGCAATTAAGGAATGACCGGACAATACCTATTTGAACAAATTCTACATAAAACTCGCTCAGGATAGTGATTTTTGACTCAACAGAGAACACAGATATTATAATTGAGGAGAAATGCTGCAATGCCCCAAGTTTTGTGGTGTAATTATGGGAGGAATTTTAAATGGCTTTGTTGTACAATAAAGTGTCAAATAACCATCCTATGCAATTTGAAATGTAATTTATAAATCAAAATATTTCTTGCATCTTGTCCATGTTTCCATGAAAGACCAAAACGTCCATAATTCAAGCTAGGCATAATAAACTCATCTATTCTATACTTGCATCTGGCCATCCGAAAACAAAAAAAAAAAAATATGTTACTAAAGTACAAGCAACAAACTACTATTATTGGTATAGAAAGAACAAGATAATGGGAAAACACTAAGTATAAAAAAAAATGAAAATGAGAAAAGGATAACCTGTGGAGTTAGATTTAAGATGAAGGATTGAGAGGCTGAATGCATTTTTGCTTTCAATTGTCACCACAGTATTTCTCTGCTTAGAATCCAGTTTTTTTCTTCTCTGGCCAATTCTGTTTCTACCTATAACTTCCATGATCCAACCCCCAAAGAGAGGTTGTGCTCGAAGAATATTAAATATGCACCACAGTTCTTGGAACCTACAAGATTGTTTTTCTCTTTAAGGATAAAAATGCACCCGTAAGAAGAACATGTAATGTAAACATTCTGTTCATACAAAACTCCATAATCCATATTCATATAATACCCCCCTCCAAACAACAGGAAATTTGAAACCTGTTTTAGTATGCATTATCTTCTAGTTAACATATCACCAAACAGGAAACATAATCAACTAAATATAATCTAATCGTCCTAGCTTCATTCAACTGTAATCAACTATCTCTACCTTTCTTCACAAATAAAGGGCAAAAAAGAATCGGTGGAATGGAAGAATGTAACTAAAACTGAACATAAGCAAAACAATTTCAAAGCTTTAAGTTACATGTATTAATGCCCTTTATAAGATCAGTATGCATAAGTCTCCATAAAGAAGCATTAGCTAATCGTTAGAACATAGCACAAGGGAAATATGTTAAACACATTTTTTAATACAATCTTTTCAACACTTTTTTTTTCTATTATTAAATAAAAATGTTATGTTAGTGTCACCAATAATTAATGTACCCAAATTATTTAGTGAGGCCCATACAAAATTTCATCAAATAATAAATAATAAAAGAGTATTAAAATAGGGTGTTGCTAGTCAAAGACAAAAGTTGTTTCTTAAAATAAACAAAAGTATTTTTTTAAATAAAATAAGTTTAGATAAACACACCAAAAAAATATAAAATTACAAATTAATAACGACCCCAAGCAAGACCTAAAATAAATGTTATCTTTAAGAAATAATTTTAAACAAATTAACCCAAAATCATAAGCTCAACCCAATTACCCATCAAAAATTCATAATATTTTGAAACGGCGTCGTTTTGTGCTATGAAAAAACCCAAAATCTGAAACGCCCGTCTCACTCACTCTGTGGACCTTAGGTCTTGCCCTCTTTTGCTTCGCTCCAAACGGCGCAACATCACCGGCGTGGCGGCGATCTCCTTCACCGGCGGCTCTTTTTTTTTTTTACAATTCAAATTTGGCGTTCGTTTCACTTCCTCTGGAAATCTCTTTCAATTCGCTGATTTCATTGTTGTTGTTTAACCACCACAGCGATGGCAACGATTGTGAGGAGCAGCGGAGGAAGATTGGGAAGCGTTTTAGGGTTCTTCAATAGGTTCATTCATTCGCTGCCCCAATCTCCTCCTTTATCTGCGACCATTGATTTTAGTTCCCCAACTTTCTCTTCTTCTTTTGGGGGCTCTATGGAGCTCATGGCTGTGCCAAAACGCAAGGTACGATCTTCACTTCTCTGTCGTTTTCGATTTCTTATTCTTGCTACTGATAGAGTATAAAGTATGCTGATGCTATGTATTCCCTCCCCTCTCAAATATAAGAAAAAACACATTTTTCTTTGTCTCAAATATAAGAAAATTTCAACCAATGATTAACTAACTTTCTTATTAGTTAGCGTGAATCAAATTTTTTTTAATCTTATATTTGAGACTGGAGTAGTAGTGTTTTATAACATGCAGGATTATAATTTGTGCACTGTGTTATTGTTTACATTTTTAATGGTTTTGCCTGGCATGCAGGTTTCTCCCCATAAAAGAGGAATAAGGAATGGACCAAAAGCTCTTAAACCTATTCCTGTCATTGTCCTCTGCAAGTAAGACTTAAGTCTCTTTCTCATTAGTGTTTGCTGTTATCGGTTATGTTCTGCAAATTCCTTTTTATTAGCTATATTAGAGCATTTTTGGTTACCATTGGTATGGAGTACCCACCGGCTTTATCGATGATTAATCTCCGTCAAGAAACCTGACTGATCACATTTTGTGAGGTTTTCCCCTTTTAATCCCGTTTTTTCCATCCACAAAGCTCGAAATCGAGACCTTGCTTTAGTGGATCGAATCCAGTATCACTCAGACCAACGACTTATTGGTAGATATATTAGAGAATTTGAATATTGGGTTTTTGAAATATATATACAGTTCAATTTATGTGTGAATACCGATTCATTCATCATGCCTGGTCATATTTTAGAAATTTCTCACAACTTGTGGTCTATATCCTGTAACAGAAAATGGTTCAAGTTTCTGTTTTGGAACAAATAGAGTGGTCAGTTTGTTAAGCTGAATAAAAGCTGAGGATCACAAAAAGGAAAATACATCTTCTTAACTTATTTCTGGTAATGTGTGAGTTTGTTTAAACATTTTTTTATTAAAAAAACTTTAAAAATAAGTGTTTTTTATATAAACACTTTTTTAAGAAGCAGATAAGATTTGCTTCTTAAAATAAGCAGAAAATTGTTTCTTTTAAGTAGAAACAGTTTAGACAAATACACTAAAGAAACAGAAAGCTGACCCAATATGTGAGATACAATGAATTTTTTAAAAGTTTACAATAATTTTATAGTATTATTAAGAGTTCATGCCCAATTGGCTAAAATATTTTTTATTGAACCTACCATAGTAGTTATATGTATGTTGGAGGAAAAAGGCTGGAAAGGAGGGAGTGGTCGGGTTTCTTTATTTGTAGGGGTCTAGGGTGAAAACTTTATCCTTGATGCTTGTGCTAAAGCTAAACTACCCTGAAGTTTGGAGTGCAATGAAACTGTTTAGTCTCCTATGAACAATGTAAACCATTTTATTTATCACATGCCATTGTTGTGATCCCCATTCTTGCTCTCATTCACTTCCACCCTCAGTCAAACCTGCAAAAGCAATCTAGAGAAGAGAAAATTGTACTTGGCTTCTTTCTTGCTTAGTCACTGTTACCCTCAAATCTCATTCACTGGGATCATCATGCTATGTGCTACCACTTCATAAGGAATTAATCCCTAATATGCTCTAGTTTTGTTTAAAAACTATATGAAGCTAGCAAATAACTGAAATTGTTTTTGTTTATACTGCTACTCAAACTGTTCACTGAAGTTAGAAAGTTGCTGACTATATCATTCTGTTCCAAATTCTTCTTGATATGTAGGTTGAAGGAGGACAACTCTAAAAACGAAAAAGTAGTTGAGAATCATCAGATCAAAGATTTGGTAGCACTTAAACTAGAGTACCTATGGCTATATGTAAATTATTTAAACACACTTGGTTTTTCTTCTTCACCATGTGTTCTAGGACAATGGATTTCACAGTAAAAGGATCTCTCAATATCAATATGGGAGTTTCCAATTTTTTTCTCAACATTAGAAAATATAGTTTGGGAACTTCGCTTATAACTTGGCTCATGAATAGCCTTATCCATGATTTCTTAGGTCCTCCTTTTAGCCAACTCTGCATTTTCAAAGAAGTTCACTTAGTATTTTTCTCTGAACCAGAAGAGGGATAAGAGAGAAGGGGGGAGGGTAAACTGTAAAATGTATTTCCCATATATCTACTATGTGGTTTCCATCATCTACTGTCTGTGAAGTATTTAAGACAGGCTTGCAGTGATAAAATTCAAAATGCATGTATATTATATTATTGTCTACATGTGACATGCATAGGTAGGTTTACTAAGTGTATGCCCATTCTATACTGGTACCAATTGATTATTTTTTACTTTTTTTTTTCAGTTCAGATACGAGTAATTAACCTCACTTTTTCTGCAGGAGTTGTGGTCGTGCTAGGCTTCCACACTTCTTCTGTTGTGGTGGGAAACCAAATCAGGGTAATACTGGTGAACAGAAAGGTAATACAAGCTAATAAAGCTGTTTGCGAAGCACCAGATGTTGGTTCATGTGCAGGACCACCCGTAAGACTAGGTCTGTTTGGTAGAAATGTTTTATTTCCTTGTTTCTTAAGCAATGCCATTATTGAATCCGAGGTCTTTTGCTTTAAAAGATAATTGGAGTGGTTGGTGGGTAAAATACTAAATTTTGTGGATTTTGGGGATGATATTTTACTTCCATTGAAGAATAGCAGCTTTGGTGCTTTACTATTAATCTCATGGCTAATTTATTTTTCACCAAAATATTGTTCCTTTGAAGCTAAATAGAGGTGTAATCTCATGTTCTGATATCTAAACTGGCTAAATAACAGTAATCATTCATATTTATACTATCATTTTAAATTTAATGATAAATGATAAAAGCTCAACCATCTGAATTCACCAGACCAGCCCGGAACCTTACAAATTTAGTCAGAAGGGCCTGTGTTATATGTACTGAATCACTCCACCAAGCAATGGCAAGTGTCCTTATTTATTCACCCTTTTATACATCAGTGGAGGACCAAAAAACTTGTGAAAATTTGCTACTTAGTGAAAAATACGAATTCGAATAAAGATCCCCAACTCTTCTGTGATTCACATTCGTGAATACTAAAAGCCTAGTCTTATTCTTATCAATAATTTTATTTGGAAAATGCCAGTTTGTTTTTTTTTATTAGAAAAGAGATGCAAAAGTCACTACAATTGGGTATATAACTTAATTATACCGTTTCCATTTCCTAATTAACACCCTAAAAATATCAATTTGACATTCCAGAATCAGCAATGTTGTATGGTACAAAGAAATTCTACACCAATTATACTAAAATCACATGTTTATGTATGATTGATTGGGTGGATGTTAAATTTTAAAAAATGAAAAATAAGGTATTTGACGGATGGTTATTTTATATACAAATTCATCTCATACGAATTTGTAGTCTTTAACATTTTTCTTTCAGAGGTAAGAGCGAGCATAAATTTAGTTAAATCTCGTGCGCCTGTTCAACTGCACCCAAACCAAAGCTTAAATTTGGGTACGATATAGTAAAAAATGGTAAACATGATTGGTTAAGGCCTAGTTTAGAGTTAATAAATATCAAGCACGTTCAACCGTACTCAAAATCCTATTTTTTATCTGGTTTAAGACTTTTTTTTTATAACCCAAAGGGTTGACGTAGAAGTGTAAAATCTTTCTACATCCAGTAGTTTGGGGGATATCAATCCTATCTTTTATTTTATTTTCTCAATTAATATTATTTAAAGTTTAAATTTTGATGGAACCTAATGATTAATGACTCAACTTGAGTAAAGAGAATATCAATTAGCTAATTCAAATATCCCATAAGGAATTGGGTTGGACCATCAGTTTTGTGGACTTGATTTTTTCTTAACCCATTGTGACCCAATCCACAATGAGTTGATCCAAACGGTTAATTTAACCCAAATTGTTACTTTTATTAATACTCGAAGTTATGCTTAATTCAAAAAGAAAACTCAAAGATGTTCTTCAATTCTTCTCTCATGTTTTTATGATAGCACTCCATGAGACAAAGATAGTGGACATATTATAGGCTTAACTGGTGGTAATACAAAAGTCTTTGATATATTAAAAGAGGGTGACTAGCCGCATAAATAGAATCATACATGAGAATGAATTACCATTGGTATGGGAAGAGGAACTAGGAATCTGCCACTATTAATTCAGAGCAAAGTACTAACTACTAAAAGCATTAAAAATGTATAAAAATATTTTTTTTAATTATTACTGTATTTTCAAAATATTAGTATTATGTTTTAACTTTTTAATTATTAGTGCAAATAACGTTTTGATGTGATATTTATAAATAACTTGTTAAATTAAAAAATTTATATCTAAATAATATTTTTTTCGTTTTAATTCTGTGACTGATTTAAATATAAAATATGACTCTGATTAATGCTAATTTTAACAGAATTAAAATTGAAATTGAAAATTCAAATCACAATTCTGTCCGAAAGAGTTTTAAACTTACTGTATTTTAGACCATCCAACTATCCAAGTTCTAAAAATTTTAATTTTTTTAGTGGAAATCTAATTGAAATTAAATAATGATTAAGAGAAGATAGTTGTGACATGTGGTAGATAAATCCAAATCCAAAGTTTGACTGAACCTAGATAAATGAGAAATAAAGTAAAGAAAATCTTGAGAAGTGGGGGCACCACTTTCCCTTATTCTCCGTAACCTGTTCTTGCTCGCCGGGTTTTATCCTTTTTTTATTCCCCCTTTTTATTATAATCCGTTTTTAACTTTTTAATTCACCTACTAGTTCACTTCTATATGCATTCAAATTTCACTTTAACCTAACTGCAACATTTTTCCTGCAAATCAAGGCCTCCTCTGCTATTTATTCTTCTTCCTTAATTACCAATCAACCAACCGGTAGTATTATATCATATCACATCAAATGCATAGTTTTTTTTTTTTTCATTTTTTGATTTCCTAAAGATCTTTTCGTAAAAGTGAACATCTTTTTCAGTAAAAATTTAAACCTTAATTCATTCCGTTATGAAATAATAATATCTTTCATTATACTTAACCTCGTTAGTATATCAAAGGCATAGTTGAGTATGATTAATTAACTTCGAATTATGAATAGTGTTGTCATTCTATTCAAGTGTTTCCCTCACCTTACCTTACCCCACCATCGCGGTGCATGTTACGTGCACATGATGTTGAACTATTTGAAGTGGTTTTGTGTATTTGTCTTGCTTGAAAACATCCCCACAAATCTAGCAATTGTTTTTATTTAGTCCAGTGTCCAGCCAGCCACTAGACACGACCTGAACATCGTACCTGCTGCACATGCACACTGTCAAATTCCAAAAGGTATTTTCCAGACCCCGTTGAGCAGATATTCAGATAAGCAAAGGTGGTTTTTTTTTTTTTTTTTTTTTACTTTCTATAATACACTCCAACTGCAGCATACGGGTATAGATAAACAAATAATAAATGCTCATTCCAACTACTTTTTATAGAGAAATTATTGCAAGCTCCCGAACTCACGATTAATGTGTGTTTCATAATGATTTCCATCATTACTTTTTTTTTATATAAATTTTAGATAATTATCTTGAGTTTAATGGCAGAGATATTATTAAAGCATGTAGTATTAGTTATTGCTCCAAAAATATCCTATTAAAAATACAGTATACTAACTCTTATTATTAATAAAATTAATTATCATCAAATAACCAATAAGTAGTTAATTCGATGGGTATAAATTTAACTTTTTAAATAAAATCTTGAATATGAATATTATGATAAAAAATGTAATTTAATGAAAATATCTCATTAAAAATTTATGACATAAATTACTCATCATGAAAGTTAATATTAAATACTTTATACTTATGGTAACCCAACAATTATAACCAATTTTGATAAAGGGAAAAAATTGAATGTTGTAATTTATTCACAAGAACTACTCCCCACTATTCAACTCAGTAGACACTAGGCAGTAGCTTGCATAAGGTTCTTGAAAATCTCGTTGCCCTTTCCTCTAATTTTGACACCGGGTTCCCCGTTTACACATTTTCAAAACCCCAAACTTTGGGTGATAATTACGTCTTTGAAACCGGAAAGCGATTTGGACCACTTTTTAAAAAAAAATAATGGATGGCCAACATTAATCTTTTTTTAATTTCCAATTTTTAACAATAATAACGATTCCTTCCCCTCACGTAATTTCAGCTTCCCCAGCAAGCTCGTCTTCTTTCTTTATTTTTTCTTTTTCTTTTCCCCCCTAAAAAGAAAACGTTGAAAAAGCAACCCAAAATCAAAGCAATTAGCTGAGGGTAGGTACACGTACAGCCACGCAAGTCTGAAAATCGGGACAAGAAAGGAAAACAAAGGAAGCCACACCCCCACACACTCTCTTGTCCTGTTCGAGAAAAGTAAAAGACAAAAAAATCAAAATGGAGAAATTCCTTCTAGTTTTATTTTTTCAAAAAAAAAATCACATGCATCTTCAATAGAATGAAATTTTTATTTTTTAATTAATTAAAATTCTTATAAACGATAAATTTATTTTTTAAATATTAGATAATCATGTTTAAACTCATTAAAATTATTATGAATAATGAAATTTTTCTTCCAAATATTAATGTAATTACATTTTTAAGATTTAAATACGAGATTTTGATTAAGCTTTTTTTTGGTAATTCCTTCTAGTGTTGGATTTTAGACTCACTCTCTTTCTCACCCACGGATAATTTTGGGTTGGGTTTTAGAATAGTATTATTGAGCATATATGCATAAACCTGCATAAGCTAAAACTAAAATTAATTATTATTATTATTATTATTTTCTCATGAAGCATGAGAGTGAAAAACGAACCTGAAAAAGGTGAAAAAATGAAAAGAGAGAAACCATACCTTACGAGGAAGATGTCATGGTCAGCAAGAAGCGAAGAAGCACCAATAGTAGTGAGGTTCGTTGTGATTGCCTTATTCATCATAACAGCAGCAGCAGCAACAAACTCTGATGCGGTTCTATTGATACAGTTCAAGCAGTTACACGTTTCCTCCGATCCCTACAACTTTCTCTCCGACTGGGACCCGCACGCGCCATCACCATGCGCGTGGCGAGGTATCACCTGTTCCTCCTCCTCCGGCGACGTCACCGCCATCGACCTCGGCGGCGGCGCCCTCTCCGGCACCCTCTACCTCCCCATTCTCACGTCACTTCCCTCGCTACAAAACCTAATCCTACGTGGCAACTCCTTCTCCTCTTTCAACCTCACCGTTTCACCACTTTGCACGCTCCAAACACTCGACCTCTCTCACAACAACTTCTCCGGCAAGTTTCCCTTCGCAAACTTTGCTCCCTGTAACCGCCTCAGCTACCTCAACCTCTCTAACAACCTCATCACCGCTGAGCTTGGGCCTGGGCCCTGGCCCGAGCTGGCCCAACTTGACTTGTCCAGAAACCGTGTCTCCGACGTGGAACTTCTCGTCTCCGCTCTCGGAAGCTCCACTCTCGTTTTACTTAACTTCTCCGACAACAAACTAACGGGTCAACTCAGCGAAACGCTCGTTTCGAAGAGCGCGAATCTCTCCACTTTGGACCTCTCTTATAACGTTCTCTCCGGGAAGGTTCCGTCGAGGCTTGTAAACGACGCCGTTCGGGTCCTCGATTTCTCGTTCAACAATTTCTCTGAATTTGACTTCGGTTTCGGTTCGTGTAAGAATCTATTTCGGTTGAGTTTCTCGCACAATGCTATCTCTTCTAACGAGTTCCCGCGCGGGTTGAGCAACTGCAACAATCTTGAAGTTCTAGATCTTTCTCACAATGAGTTCGCCATGGAGATTCCATCAGAAATTCTTCTCAGTTTGAAGAGTTTGAAGTCACTGTTTCTCGCACACAACATGTTTTCCGGCGAAATTCCGAGTGAGCTTGGAAGCCTTTGTGAAACTCTTGTTGAACTTGATCTCTCCGAGAACAAGCTTTCTGGTTCGTTGCCTTTGAGTTTCACTCAGTGTTCTTCTCTGCAGAGTCTTAACCTCGCGAGGAATTTTCTCTCTGGGAACTTCCTTGTTTCCGTGGTGAGCAAGCTTGGGAGTCTAAAGTATCTAAACGCAGCATTTAATAACATGACGGGACCGGTTCCGTTGTGGTCGCTTGTTAACTTGAAAGAGCTTCGGGTTCTTGACCTAAGCTCGAACCGGTTCAGCGGCAATGTTCCATCGTCATTTTGTCCTTCGGAGTTGGAGAAGTTGATCCTCGCTGGCAATTATCTTTCAGGGACGGTACCGTCGCAGCTCGGTGAGTGTAAGAACTTGAAAACTATTGATTTCAGCTTTAACAGTTTGAACGGCTCGATACCGTGGGAGGTGTGGTCTTTGCCTAATTTAACTGATTTGATTATGTGGGCTAATAAACTTAACGGAGAAATCCCCGAGGGGATTTGTGTTGAGGGAGGGAACTTGGAGACTTTGATTTTGAACAATAATTTAATTTCGGGGTCCATTCCGAAGTCGATTGCGAATTGCACCAACATGATATGGGTGTCGTTGGCGAGCAACCGGTTAACTGGAGACATACCGGCTGGGATTGGGAATTTGAACGCATTGGCGATTCTTCAGCTGGGGAATAACTCGTTGAGTGGGAGGATTCCACCGGAGATAGGCGAGTGCAGGAGGTTGATATGGTTGGATTTGAATAGTAATAACCTAACTGGGGATATCCCTTTCCAGCTTGCTGATCAGGCGGGGTTTGTTATCCCGGGGAGGGTTTCGGGGAAGCAGTTTGCGTTTGTGAGGAATGAGGGTGGGACTAATTGCAGGGGCGCTGGTGGGTTGGTTGAGTTTGAGGACATTAGGACAGAGAGGCTTGAAGGTTTTCCCATGGTGCATTCGTGCCCGTTGACCCGGATTTACTCCGGTAAGACCGTGTATACTTTTGCTTCCAACGGGAGTATGATCTACCTTGATCTTTCCTACAACTTGTTGTCTGGGAGCATTCCAGAGAATTTGGGTGAGATGGCCTATTTGCAGGTGTTGAATTTGGGGCACAATAGGTTGAGTGGGAACATTCCAGATAGGTTTGGTGGTTTGAAAGCAATAGGGGTGCTGGATCTGTCTCATAATAGTCTTAATGGATCCATCCCTGGGGCGTTGGAGGGTCTTTCTTTTCTCAGTGACCTTGATGTGTCTAATAATAATCTCACTGGGTCCATTCCTTCTGGAGGTCAGTTAACTACTTTTCCAGCTTCCAGATATGAGAACAACTCTGGCCTTTGTGGGGTGCCTTTGCCGGCGTGTGGGGCTTCAAAGAATCACTCGGTTGCTGTTGGGGGTTGGAAGAAGCAGCAGCCTGTTGCAGCTGGGGTCGTCATTGGTTTGCTTTGCTTCCTCGTGTTTGCACTTGGGCTTGTGTTGGCTTTGTACCGAGTGAGGAAGGCACAGAGGAAGGAGGAGATGAGGGAAAAGTATATAGAGAGTCTTCCAACTTCCGGGAGCAGTAGTTGGAAGCTTTCCAGCTTTCCTGAGCCTTTGAGTATCAATGTTGCCACATTTGAGAAGCCTCTGCGGAAGCTGACTTTTGCGCATCTTCTTGAGGCTACTAACGGTTTCAGTGCTGAGAGTTTGATAGGTTCTGGGGGGTTTGGTGAGGTGTACAAAGCTAAGCTGAAAGATGGTTGTGTTGTTGCTATCAAGAAGCTCATTCATGTGACGGGTCAGGGAGATAGGGAGTTCATGGCTGAGATGGAAACAATTGGGAAGATTAAGCATAGGAACCTGGTTCAGCTGCTGGGTTACTGTAAAATTGGAGAGGAGAGGCTGCTTGTGTATGAGTACATGAAATGGGGAAGTCTTGAGGCTGTTTTACATGAGAGGGCAAAAGCAGGAGTTTCAAAGCTTGATTGGGCAGCAAGGAAGAAGATTGCCATAGGGTCAGCAAGAGGTCTCGCATTTCTTCACCATAGTTGCATTCCCCACATTATACACCGGGACATGAAGTCCAGCAATATTCTTCTTGATGAAAATTTTGAGGCCAGAGTTTCTGATTTTGGCATGGCGAGATTGGTTAATGCCCTTGACACTCATCTCACAGTCAGCACGCTTGCCGGAACACCGGGTTATGTACCCCCTGAGTACTACCAGAGTTTTAGATGTACAGCAAAAGGGGATGTCTATAGCTATGGTGTCATATTGCTAGAGCTTCTATCAGGAAAGAGACCAATTGACTCTTCTGAGTTTGGTGATGACAGCAATCTTGTTGGATGGTCTAAGAAGCTTTACAAAGAGAAAAGAATTAACGAAATACTTGATCCTGATTTAATTGTGCAGACATCTAGTGAAAGTGAACTATTACAATATTTGAGAATTGCTTTTGAATGTCTGGATGAGAGACCATACCGGCGGCCAACTATGATACAAGTGATGGCTATGTTTAAAGAGCTTCAGGTTGACACAGATAATGATATGCTTGATAGCTTCTCTCTGAGAGACAATGTTATTGATGAAGCTTGAGAAGACGATCTTCTCTACAAGACTCAAAGCCCTTTGACAGTTGAGAAGGAAATAAAGAGGTTGTCAACATTTGGAGTGTTGCTGGACTAAGTTGACAATTCTGGTGACACTGATCTATATCTATCCTATCTGAAATTGGAGGAGGGTTCTTTCACCTTTTTTTTATGTATATAAGACACTTAATGAGACCAAGAGATCAAAGGCAATCATGGATTGAATGGAAGGTTGAGACTTGAGGTTATAGACCGAGTTTTGTATGCTTCTTTTGTGCTGATCTAGTGTTCGGTCACTTGTAGATATATATATTTTTCCTATGAACTTCTCACACTCCATCATCAACGCCACTTTTGCTGATCACTTCAATATTTTGTTTGCCATTTCCATTGGGTTCTGATACTACCACAGTTTTGCTCATTTTGTGTTTTGGTTCATATTTCAACTGTCAATTTTTATTGTTTGTAGAAACCTAGAATCTGTTGTAAATATAAATGAAATGTTCATAATTGCATGTTATCTGGATTAGATTAACATCAAATGATCATTGTTCTGTAAGATAAAATAGAGGTTGAAGTTTGGATGCCAATCAACAAACACATTTATCTTTTTGGGTTTCTTAGTAATTAATCAAATCTCAAATAGAATCTTGGTAACCTTAAAAAGAAGGCATATCAAAGGGACATGAATAGGGTCAAAGGCTACAGAATATTGAAAATACATGTTCCTTTATTCTTCTTACTTGCAGATTGCTTTGTATATTACTGGATAGCAAACTTAAAACAGCAACAATAACAACAGAAGCTTTTTTGCTTTGTAATTTTCTTTTCACTTTTTGATTTTTTGAGTTGTTCTATTGGGGTTAATACTGGTTAAATTTAATGCAGTAAATTCCCTTTTTATAACGCTTATTTGGTAAATTCATAGGATAAAAAGGAGTAAGATTTCATAACATTTGTGGAGGTTATATATCATGTGACAACCACACTGGGGGAAGGTTAAGAGGGTTAATATCTATACAAATACCCCAAGCTTGAACTGCACTCTCTTGTAGCTGGTGGAATGTGGAAGCTATTTCCCTACTGTTGCACATATGATGAGGAGAGAAAGCTATGGGAATGCCACTGCAATTGCTGTGGGCCTGTCGCAATTACTTGAATAGAGAAGCTACCTGCATTCATGTGGTACTATTATTTATCATCTCATTTTTGTTGCATTTGACATATGGAAGCTGCATATGTTAGATCTGTGAACTCAGAAAGTTGCATTGCCTGCGTTGCCCTCTTCTGTCCATTCATGCAGCAATGTGTTTGTTTTCCCCCTTAAACCTGTACCTTTAATATTTATTGGTAATTATTGCTCTACACCAAGTCTGGTGCTTCCAATTTTCAAAGTTAATATCAAGTGTGTCAAATGACTTGCTATGAAATAGATGTCTAATTCTAGGCTCAGTCTATGAACTTTGTATGAATTTTTCGTTTGATATTTGCATTACTTAGAGACTGTTTTACTTGGTACCAGAGTGCTTTTTTTGTCATGAAACTGGAGTTCCCTCATACCACTTGATTTTTGGCAGTGAACTTGATGATACTTTCAAAACATACTGCTTTTCATATTCCTTGACCTATGTGTTTACGTCTTAGGGGTAAGCATTTTTCGCATTTTCTAACACCATGAACTAATTCCATTCCCTTTGCAGACCCTGGGTTTGCTACCCTGCTTATTGAACTTGTGTTTCAGTCAATTTCATTCTGTTAATCCATTGCTATTAGGTAAAGCACGTGTAGTAAACATCTTCAAATCATAATAATGCATCAAATCTTCAAGTTTGGAAATCTGTCTTTTCACTGTGCAGAGATGAGTGAATCTGAAACTTCAATATAATCCTACACTAGTACACAGACAAAACTTTGATAAAATTCCTTAGGTTTTTATGTTATTGTTTTCTTATCAGAATTGAAGTTTTATCTCAGTAATCCACGTGATAAAAGTTTGCATTAAGAATCAGCATATACTAAGGTAAAACTTTAATTCTGATTCACAAGTAGAACCATATGCTCCTGTTTAGAAATTAGAAGTATTATATCTTTCACAATTGTGGAGCACCAATGTTGACTTCTCTGAAATTTAATACTATATAGTTAGCTGCTTGCGTTGCTCAAAGTTCAAAAGAAGGGACCTGTCGAATATGCACCCTTTTAACTTAAAAAAAATATACGCAATTTTAGTCTCATAGCTTTTACAACAAGCAACATGGTCCTCAAAGTTCCCAACATGTGTGAGATGATGTTGATCGTGACTCACATTTGTCCAAAATTTGATGGACTTTGTCACTTAAAGTAACGCGTTTGGTTAGAATTTTGTCTGTCAATGGTTATGTGACACTTTCGTCAAATGGCTGAGCTGTCGTTTGGGAGGACTAATTGGCATACGTTGAGAAGATAAAACCATCTTATACAGTTATACGTTTTTAAGTCGAAGGACGAAATTCCATATCATGTAACTTTAAATGGTATAAATTGGACTTTAAAGAAAGAGCATTATCATACTACAGTAGAAGAATCTATTCTAAATCTCCTTATGATGACTCACAAAGTTTTGTTCCTGGCATTATAAAGTTTGATAGAAAACCAGATTTGAACAAATTACTCTATAGGTGATTTTTGCATCGACAATGAGATTGAAACTCACATTTGAGTTTGTCTATACTCTATAGGTGTAATTTAACTCAAGACACATATTTTTCACTCAAATCACTGCAGATACTGATCTCGTTTCCTAGTTTTACCTTATTTTGCAATCATAGTTATAGATTAATCAATTTTGGTCTAAATCGGACACTGCTACGTTCTAATTTCTACAATAGTTGGAAAAATTGAATTGATCTGGTTATACATGATTGGGTTGTGGAAGACAAGTTGTTACTTGTTACTAAAAGTAAATGGTGATTCCACATTTCTAACGGTTTATATAGTATTGAATTGTTTAATTTCCAAAAAAAACAACTAAAATGATATTGATATAAATTGAATAAATTAGATACCTTGTGTTTTTAGAGTTTAATTTTATAGTTATGCTATTTTGTGCGATGGATACATAACGAATTTGCATGGTTTTCAGTGTATATATTTGCAAGAAGTTAAAAATGGTAAAATTGGTGCAGTTTAATCTTGTAAGATCTAAAGATTAAAGATGGGGTCAAATTACAAGGAAAAAGTAAGAACTTTGCAGAGAAAACGTAATTACACAGTCAACTTGAAGTTGAAAGACACATGAAATTTAAAAGATTTTAAGACTTGACTGTAATATATGCCAGTCCGTGAGCTTCAGAGAAACTAAACACGTTTTTCAAGTACATGACTAGTACTTAATGACTCAAAGCTAGAAACATTGACGGAGGCTACGGTACGCAAGTGAAACTCAAGCGTAACTTACGAATGAGTGTCTGTGCCGTTAGATTCATTTTAATTTTCATCCTACGGTTCTTATTTTTTAATTTTCTTTTTCTTTTTTTCTTTTTCTTTACCTCATTTTCCCTTTCTACCCTTTTTCTTTTTTCTCTTTCTTCTCCTCCGCATTCCCGTCTCCCTGCCTCATCTTCTTCTTCCCTCTTCTGTTCAACTCATCATCACTGCAATTCTTCTTTCACTCTCTAGATTCTCTTCTTTCTTTCTTCCAACCTCTTATCTTCTATACCCGTCAGAAAAGAAATTAAAAACCGCAGCTTCAGATTATTCTATCTCTTCATTTTTCCATGTTCAATATTATGCTGTAAATTTGTCAAACACTGTGCCGATGCCGGAAACGTTGAAGCTTGCTATACTTTAGGCATGGTTAGTACTAATAATAAAACTAATTAATTAAAAAAAACTGCGAAGTGTGAAGAATTTGTTATTGTTATTGATGAATGATGAATCTAAATTTGTTGATTTGGTTTCTGTTTGTGCAGATTCGGTTCTACTGTTTGCAAAATCGAGGGAGCGGCGCGTCGTTTATGGCGAAGGCAGCGATTAACTCTCACGCGCGGGCTCTGTACGCGCTGGCCGTGATTCAGTTCAACGGAAGCGGCGGTACGAAGAGCGACAAGGACCTACGCGCCGACGTGGCGCTGTGTGCCAGAGCGGCGTTTCTCGGCCACGTCAACGCGCTGCGCGAGCTCGGCCACTGCCTGCAGGACGGTTACGGCGTGCGACAGAACATCGCCGAGGGACGGCGTTTCCTTGTGCAGGCTAACGCTCGCACCTAATAGCTGACGGCGTGGGAGGTGCCGTGCAATGGGAGGTGCCGAGGAAGATGAGGGCGTTTTGGTAAATGGCAACAAAAGAAAAGAAAAATAAAAAATAAAATAAAAAAGAACCCCCAATCGAACGGCTCAGGTTACTCATTCGTAAGTTACGCTTGAGTTTCACTTGCGTACCGTAGCCTCCGTCAGAAACATTGGCCAAAGTGTCATAGAAAATAAAAAAAATTCCAAAATGCTACACCTCGAAAACATTTTCCCAAACTGTCGCATCATGTAATTCGTTAGCCACGTCAGCCCACGTAATTCGCTGAGGTGGCCAGCGAATTACATGGCGTGACAATCTGGGAAAATGTTTTCGAGGTGTGACATTTTGAAAATTTTTTTTGTTTTCTGTGACACTTTGGCCAATGTCTCTCAAAGCTAACCGTCTCAAATTGAAATTGCATCATAGCTATCATCATCTAAGTTAAGGTGTCACACATGCCTTCTTCAATTCTAGCCAAAGAAATATTTACATTAATATCCTCATAACAGAATGTACATTTTCTTCTAGCTTATTATAAATTTAAGCATGTTATGTACTATTTATTTATCACTCTCAGCCCACCACCAAGTGCTTTTGACCAAACCAGTTGATTATCTAGCATTAAACCATTGTCCTCATGTCAATACTCCTTGTCCAAGTATAGGAACCTTCATATTTCAACGAATTATATTGAGCTCCTTAACTTTGCCAAAACTTCAATACATAACCTTAGTCATCTACCAAATTTTTTTCTCCATCAGTTATTAATCTTGTGAATCTAACTAATTAAATTAATCTTGTAAAGATTCATAAGATTGACCTGATGATTAGAGAAAAAAAGGAAATAAAGAGATATTGAGTTCAAATCTCTTTCTACTAATATTCTAACAATAATAACATTTCTCGATAAAAAAATTATCTTATGTCAGTTTCTTGACCTCTTCTATATTTTTAAAATCACATTTAGTGAAAATTTTGGAGCATATGTTTTACAGGTTCACCAACTAATTTCACTAATAAATGGTGCTCTACAAGCTTCTGCTTGTCGTATAGCATCCCGTGAGTCCCATGTGAAGCAATTTTGAATCAATAAAGTTTTTTACGTCATAGCTTATGTCATAAGTTCTAGCATGAAACTTATTAAGATGAATTAAAAATAAATTCATTTAGTAATTTCACCACCAATTGCAAGTTTGTTGAAATGAGTTTTTTTTCCAATAAAAAAAACTGTTTTATAACTTATAAGCCCTTTTTATAAGAATAATTCTAACAAAAACCTTTTGTGTCGATTTTAAGTTTCATTGATTAAAACTTCCACGAAATATTTGTTGGAAAGATGCATTAATTAGAAATTAAAATTAAATTAAATTTTAAAAAAATCAAAATAATAATTTATTGAATTCAAAATAAGGGGGTTCAACTAAGTTGATTGAGAAGTATGTGAATGTTATAAACCTTCTAGTACTTACTTATCATATTCAATTCTTATGAATAAAAAAAATAAAACCACAATGAAAAATAATTTTTGACTTTCTTTTTTCTTTGGGCAAAAAAGAAATCTTAAAATAAATAAAATTACGTACCACTTTTTTATATAATTAAGGCTAAAATATTTTTTAATTTTATTTAAATTTTGTATTTGTTATCTGATAAATTTTTTCTTTGCATTGAGTCTCTAATAAATCAATAATTTTGTTTCTCGTTCTTGATATTTTTTTTAGTCTTCGATAAGTTAATAAATTTTGTGTTTACTTCTTGATAAAAAAAATTCATTTGTTATTATTCTTTTTCAAAGGGACTAATTACAAATGAAAAAATTTATTAGGTAGTAAACATAAAATTCATTGATGTATCATTAACTGAAAAAGTGTAAGGATCAAAAACAAATTTTTTGTCGTACCATGAAACAAATTAGAGAATAAACAAAAATTCAGAAATTTATTAAGGATTATAAATATATTTTAGTCTATAATTAAAAAAACCTAAGAGGCATCCAATGTTTGAATAAGCAAGGTTTGAAATCATTGGCTTGCAAGAAGTATAGAGATCCAATGAGATTTAAGAATAATTAATTTGAGTTGACTACTTTTTTTAGGAATTAGTAAGAGTGAGTTGTTGCCAAAAAAAAAAGTAAGAGTGGGTTGATAGAATCTTAAGAGAAAAATTGAGGCCTACTAAGAAACCAAACCCACCCAAACACTGCACCCCTCTAGGTTTTTTAAAAAGAGAAGAAAGAAAGGGATGAGCGTTAGTCATCACGAAATAGAAAGGAGAGAGAAAACAAGAGAAAAGAAGATGCGGAGAAAGAAAAGAAAGAAGAGAGATTGGAGATCCAAGCCATAGAGCTTGTCTCTATGCTTTCCCAGGTGAGTGTTCCCCCTACCTTTCCCTTAGCTTTTACTATATGGTTTAGAATGTTTTCCCTTTTTCCCCATCTTGATCATATTGCTAAGGTTAGGGATTAGATAGGGTTTTAGAATGGATATTTGGTAATAGGTAGTAGGGGTTGATCTTAGACCCCACATTAGTTGTGTAGTTTATACTTTAATTTATTATAATTGTTTTCAATTTGATTGGACGGGTTTTCAATACCTTGAAACACCTTTTATTGTTGTCATGAATTGATGGGTTGGGTTATGTTTGGTAATTTGCCCCTTCTTAATGTTCTTAGAATTGATTGCTAGGATTTGATGTTTCTATGCATTTAATTCATGCTTCATGTGTATTTTGTGTTTTGTAATGGGTTAGATTTCAATCCTACAAGCTGAGATAATTATGGAATGTCAGGGACCCTTATGGAAGGAATTAAGCAGGAAATTTTTTTGCAAAAATCATGACTTAATAGGGTAGCGAAGTTCACGACCAACCCATGAATTCCTGTTTCATGAAACACTTTCAGATAAGATAACAAAAATCACGACCAATCCATGAATTCTCTACTTCCCATGAACCATATGTAGCGCTCCCAAAATGCAAAGATCACTGCTAGCCCATGAATTCCCTATTGCTTGTGAATAAACATTGGTGCTTTCCAACACTAGTCACCAAAGTTCATAGACAGCCCGTGAAATCAAGTTTACCCGTGAAACACCTACAATAATATTTATGTTTTTATTTTGCTAGGGTCTAGACTTACATTGGACCATTAGTTTAAATGAGACTTTTAGGCATAGTAAACGGTTAAACTAGCTTTTGAGTCAGCATGGAACTTGTAGATAATTGTCTTAGATTTACAACAAGGTAAAATCAACATGATATGATTAGTACAACTCTAAATATCATATTTACACTCTCAGAGGTCATAGACGCATAATAAAGAATGAGTGAGATAGCATCCAAAACTTAAAAATGTCATATTATTCATAATACAAAGTGGATAGTTGTTGAGATGAGTGGTATAGTATTAAGATGGATTGACTTGAATATGGCTTAGTTCTAATTCATACACGATGTGTGTGGATGGATTGTGCTTTAGTATGTTATTCCCTTGACTATGAGCATGTGATATCATGCTATAAGAGGCATAATGGTGATTGGTTTGAGTTATGTGTTGCAATGAGATAGCATTATGACAGGTGATCTAGCCTATCAAATGGAAAGAATGAGCTTATGTAGTATCTTGGTAGGGAGTGAGCTAACTTGTGAGAGGCAAGAATGGACTCACTATGTGTGATGAGAAGTTCAATGAGATTAGTATTTGCCTTGAGATATGATATGCATCATAACATTTGAGTGTTAACGAATAACTTTTTTTCTTCAAAATCAAGCACTTCTCAAACATACATAAAATCAATTAAACCACATTTTCTCACTTTTTGGAGTAGAATATCCTTAGCAAGGTATATAGATTGTTATAAGTTTAAGTATAAAAACGTCAAAAAATATGTATTATTCCAAATTATGAATAATTCTACTTATTTAGTTGAATAATATTAACTTTGTCCCACTTTTAACCCCCATAGTATTATGATCGTGTAATTTTGGTCTTTCATGGTTCAATTACACCAATTGAATCCTTCAACTTTCTTCTCATTTACAATAAGTTAACATATCTAGTTAGAGGTGGGTCTCAAACCACAACCTCTTTACTTTAAGAGGAACCCTATAACCACTAAGTCAATATGACTGTTCAATATAATTTTGAAAATTATACTAGTACTATATTAGGATATTCTTAGATTGGACTAGATCAATTTTGAAGGAAAAAAATTGATCCAATAACTTTAGTTTTTTTTAATTCTCATCCAAGTGATTTGTTTCAAGATTTTAATTCGATCTAATTTAAAGCAAATTGAATTGAATCGATTTTAATAATTACTATTATTTTTATTATTGTTATTGTTATTACTATTAACCAATCCAAAATGTAATTTTGTTGTGTTGGAGTGTGTTATTCATGGCAGGTGCATGTAAGCAATTCTATTAAATTGTTGATGCCTATTTTCTTCACAGGCATGTGAAAACTATCGATGCTTGTTGCTGCTACTTATGCATTACTTCTGTAATCTATTCCTCCCTTTTTTTAATAGTTGATTTCTATTCACGATTTTGTTGGGTTCACGTCTGATAAGAGAAGAAAAAAGGAATGATTTTCACGTTAAAAATGGTGAGGAAGAAAGTGAGGGTATTTTTGACATAAAATTTTATTAAAAGTCATGTGACTAATATGTGTCTATTTTCAGTAAAATTATTAAACAGTGTTTAAGAAAGAAGGAATTGAGGTGTAATGTGAGCTAAATAATTAAAGAGTTCTTTGTAGGGTGCAAAAAAGCAAGGCTATCGAGTGAAATTTGAGAAAAACACATGGGGTATAAATGTAATTTACTCTTTTAATTTTATTTCATTTTAGAAATTATTAATGAAAAGGTAGGATATAATAAATATAATAACAAAAAATTTAAAATATCAAATATTTCATTTATATGCCATTATATAACTAATAATAGTATAATTATTTTAAAATATTTATTATATCAAAAATAAATATTTTAAAATAATTATACTATTATTAGTTAAAATATTTATTATATCAAAAATAAATTTATACAACTTGATAATTATATTTATGCATCTTAACTCAAATAATTAGTAAAAATTATCTTTAGTTAAATATTTTTTATAAATAGGTATAAGTTATGTGATAATTTTATAAATATATAAGAAATAAAAATATAAACACAAGTGATATTATCAATTTAGAAATAAAAATATATGCATATCTACAAATTCAGTTTTTTTTTTAAATCAAATCCAATCCTATATAGAAAATTTATTATTCAAATTTTGATCCATGTAGTTTTTGATTTATTCGATTTTCAAATTTTTCTATTCTTATTTGATTGGATTAGTTTATGAATACTCCTACTATTATATAACTTAGATGGGTGATCAAAACTGCACATATATTTACTTTTATTATATTTAGTGTATTTATTTTTTTATCACATAAAAAAATAAACAGTGATATTAGTCGGTACCAAATTAATAAGAAAAGCACAAATTCATAATCAACCAATGACAAACTCATATGATCATTTAAGAAGGGACGAGATAAAAGTTTTTTTTTTGGTACAAAGATTCATTAGAATTGCATAGACGATTTTCATACTGTTTAATAATTTATAATTTTTTTATAGGTTTAGAAATTTATGATAATAACTACTTTAAATTCTTTTTATCATTTGATTCAAATTATTGACACAATAGGGTTGCATTCATACGAATGAGAATATCTATTTAGTAAAAGAATTTATGTTCAATTTTTATCTTATACAAAATACTCTTAAACTAACGACAATTACATGTTACAAACAAGATTAATCTTTCACCTAAAAAATCTTTTTATCCTCCAACTACTTTATACATTTTAATTCTATATCCACTAGAAGGTACTCTTGTTCAATAATTATTTTTTGTCCAAAACTTGGAAATTGGTATGAGGTCTTGGCTGAATCAAATGACTGAGATTTTTCTCCCACTAATTTTAATGCTCACTTGGCGGAAAAGGTAAGTTCTCTTTCCTCTTTTAGAGTATGTTAACATTGATTTTGATGAAATTATCTTTAAACATTTTACATATTTGTTAGAATAGTAGTATAAAATAAATATTTCTTTCTTTCTAATTTCATATTTTCATTATATTTTAATGTTTGGAAATGAATCAATATCAACAACACCTTTAACTCAAGTTAATTGAGATCAGTGGTAGATGAACCCAATGATAGATCAGAAATAAGTCAAAGAAAGGGAAAAGGAGAGGGGAAGAAAAAAGTGGAAATAAGACAACAAAAAAAAGGGAAAAAAGTTAAAATAAAATAGGGGTGAAAAGAAAAGGGGAGAAATGAAGAGGAAAAGAACTAAAACAAGGGAACGACTGGAACATAGAACTACTAATGAATTTAACCCTCCACCAAGTTTATAGTTTTTCTCCACTTTGTCCTAAGACATATCGTCCTCCAATCTATATTTCATTTCATTAGGTCTTGTTTAACTACTTTTCCCAAAGTAAGTTTCGGTCAATCTCTACCTCTCTTTGTGTTGAGCTCTTGGTAACAAACTCTTGTTTTTACGAGAGCATCCAGTGGTCGTCTTATAACGTGCCCAAACCACCTCAATCTATACTCCCTTATCTTTTCACATACCGGTATCACTGATACCTTTCGTCGAATATCATCATTTCTTATCTTATCCATCTTTGTATAACCACATATCCACCTTAACATCCTCTTTTTTGCTATCCCTATTTTATGCTCATGTTGCATATATGCTGGTCAACATTCCGCTCCATATAACATTGTTGGTCTTACGGTTGTTCTATAGAATTGTCCTTTTAGTTTAAGGGGAATTTTACGATCACACAAAAAATCTCGATGCACTCCGCCATTTCATCCACCCTGCTCTAATTCTATGATTTACATCCTCATCAATCTCACCACTTTTTTGTAAAATTGATCCCAAGTATCTAAAAATATCTTTCTTGGGTACCTCTTGACCAAGTAGATGCACTGTATCTTGATCACCATCTCTTACCCGTGAAAACGCACACTTCATATACTCCATCTTGCTCTTGCTTATCGTGAATCCTTTAGACTCCAAAGTGTTTCTCCACAATTCCAATTTCCTATTAACAACATCTTTGGTCTCATCAATAAGCACGATATCATCTACAGAAAGCATACACCACGAAAATTTCTCTTGAATATCTTTCGTTAGTTCATTCATCACTAAGGCAAAGAGATAAGAACAAATAGCTGAACCTTGGTGAACACCTACCGTAATAGGGAAATAACTTGATGTTCCATTACAAGCTTTCACGCATGTGGTAATCCCATCATACATATCCTTGATTGCATTAACATACTTTAATGCTACATTTTTCTTCTCAAGAGTCCACCATAAGACTTCTCTTGAGACCCTATCATATGCTTTCTAAAGATCTATGAATACCATATGTAAGTCTTTATTCTTTTCCCTATACATTTCCATTAATTGTCGCATCAAGAAAATAGCTTCCATGGTACATCTTCCTGGCATAAATCCAAATTGATTTGCGGAAACTTTGGTCTCCCTCCTTAGGCGATTTTCAATAACTCTCTCCCACAACTTCATAGTATGACTCATGAGCTTGATGCCTCTATAGTTAGAACAATTCTGGATATTTCCTTTATTTTTGTAAATAGGCACAAGAATATTTTTCCTCCAAGAATCAAACATTTTATTTGTTTGAAGAATCTTATTAAAAAGATTGGTCAACTATATTAGTATCACATCTCCCAAGCCTCTCCACACTTCAATAGGGACATCATCGGGTCCCAAAGTTTTATTATTGTTCATCCTTCATGTGTATTAATTCTATGCACAAATCTTCTATTCAGATCATCAAAAACATCATCCAAATCCACCTCACTTTTGTCGTCATTCTCATTAAAAAGTTTATTAAAGTAGTTTACCTATATTTCACTTACATATTCATCCTTTATCAAAAGTTTTTTATTTTCATCCTTGATACATCTAACTTGGATGATGTCTTTACTCTTCTTATCCCTCATTTTTGCAATTTTGTAAATACTTTTTTCACCATCCTTGCTCCCTTGATTTTTATACAAATCGTTAAAAACTTTACCTCTAGCTTCCCCTACTGCTTTCTTTGTATTTTTTCTCACTACTCTAAACTTTTGCAAATTCTCATCATTTGGACATTTATGCAAAGATCTAAAGCATTCTTTCTTCTGTTTAATAACTTCCTACACCTCTCAATTCCACCACCATGTTTCATCTGTAAGAACCTTGTTTCCTTTGCTTTCATCTAGCACCCTCATTCCCACATTTTGAACACACATAGTCATCTTATTCCATATTTCATTCGCTTCTCCAATAAACTCTCACGATGCTTCACGTAACATGTTTTCCTTAAACTCTACTTGTTTCTCCTCCTTTAGCTTCCACCATCTTATCCTTGGGTTTTTAGTCTTCTTCCTCAAATTAAGAACTTGTTGAACCTAACCTCTAGAACTACTAACTTGTGTTGTGTCACCACACATTCTCCAGGGTAGACCTTACAATCAATACACGAATTTCTATCTTCCCTTCTAACCATAAAGAAATCAATTTGACTACAATTTTGACCACTATGATACGTGATAAGATGAGACTCCTTTTTCTGGAAAAAAGTGTTTGTTAGCATCAAATCATATGCTAGTGCAATGTTCAAGACATCTTTTTTAGTCTCATTTCTCGTCCCATAGCCAAAACCATCATGAATTCTATAAAAACCTCCACTATTTTTACCAACATGACCATTTAGATCTCCTCCTAGGAAAATCTTCTCCTCTCATGGTATCCCTCTCAAAACCTCCTCCAAGTCTTCCCAAAATTGGTTCTTTTCATTTGATTGTAGTCCAACTTGGGGTGCATACACACTAAGGATATTTAAAATTAGATTCCCCACTACAAGCTTAATCATCATAATATTGTCGTCTTTCCTTTTAACGTCAACAACTTTATCTTTGAAACTTCTATTAATCATAATTCCAACCACATTTTGACTCTTGGTTGTACCTGTATACCACAACTTGAAACTGGTGCCCTCCACTTTCTTGACCTTTTCTCCAACCCACTTAGTTTCTTGCAAGGAAACAATATTCACTTTCCTTCTGGCAAAAATATCTGCTAACTCCCTCAGTTCACTCGTTAATGTTCCTATGTTCCAGCTTCCCAATTTCATTCTAAACCCCTGGGCGGTGTTTGTCTGCCACACTCGTTCATCTGCATGTTGGGACCCTTGCCTATTTGTCACCAAATCCAGGTGAAGACCTGACGTCTTGCCTTTTGGCATGAACCCTAGCTCACTTATCACTCATCCTGGGATCAATGTAGCGCCTTGCCTTGTGGCAAGGACCCTAGCTCATTTTTCGCTACACCCGGGGCCCGACGTAACGCGTCGCTACGAAGGGTACGCCCCCCAATGAAATATCATAAAGGTTCATCACATAAAAATAGCTGGTTTTTTACGGCTAGTTCGCAACCCCTGACGTCAACCCTCCTCCTTTATCTTGGCTTGGAACAAACCATACATGCAAACACACATAGGCAAAATTAATGTTTGGAAATGAATAATAAGAAAAATTAGTGAATAATTGATATTTAAGATAAATGAACTATCATTAGAATTTCTATTTGTTAGTAATTTAACTTTAACTTGATAGATAGAACTATTTGTAATAAAAGATAGAATTTAAGGATTAATAGTTTTTTGGAATTAAAGTTCAACATATTTGTTTACAGAAAAGGTAAAGTTTGAATATCAATGGAAACAAAATAAAAATTTAAAGTATTTACTTACAAAAAAAATTAGTAAAGTTGAGTGCTCTTCTCCTTATTATAAAAAAAGCAAGAATTAATTTTCTATCCTTCAAACAAACCGGCCAAATTTTGCTTTCAATCTTAAGGACAACACATGTTCATATAAGAAATAAGTTTAACGAGGTGTATGGGGTTAAGATTTAACAAAACTTTTTAACATTAAAAATCAATGTTATGACTTATCATATTTCTTTACTAGATTTTTACGATAGGTTGAATTTTAACATATTTATATCTTAAAGATTTAAAAGGATTTTATAGATTTACAAGATTTAAAAGAGTTATGTGAATTTTTAAAAATACATTTAAAATTATAAGAGTTAGTGAAAAACAATAAAAAATGATGAGGTTTGGATAAAAAATGTAAAATCAATTTTTTTAAAATATTTTAATAACTAAATTAAGTATAATTTTAGATCTTCTTATTCTAACCCTTCTTTCAATAGTATCTTCTTATTCTCGCTTTTGGATTTGAACAATATTTAAAATTATACATTGATTTTCTGATTTTTTTTAATCAACTACTACAATTATTTCTATAAATTCAATGACATGTTTAAATGGGGACAATAATAAACATATAATAGAAGGAAGTGATTAGGGTGAAAAAAATTTCGGAGGGTTACTAAGTTATAAGGATGACAAAATTAAGGATAACAGTTGCAAAAACATTACATTGAGCATATAATAAACATAATCAGTATAAGGGAAACATGATTAGCCTTGACACATAAGACAAATATTAATTTAATTTAGAAAACAAACCAAAAAGTGCTAAGAGGAGAAATATATTTGACATTTTTGATTCAAAACGAATAAGAGAAACATATATGACACACACATCTTGAATAATATTATTTATTTGGCAATTGTTTGATACCTTTGTCTACTGAGTAGGTCTCATTTTTGTGTTGGGTATTGAAGAGAGAAAAATATATGTGATAAGAGGAAAAAAAAGTCTAGCAACCAATATAAAAAGAAAGAAAAAAGTCTAGCAAAATCTCAAGGATTTAGATGAGATTGTTTGATAAATGTTTTATACTAGAAAGTCAAATAAAATTCATCAAAATCCATCTTAGAAAACAATCCATCGAAATTTGTATATTTTTTAATACTAAAAGACTTTTTTTAAAATTATAAAAAAATCATAATTGAATATCATTGGATTTTGTTACACTCTTTAAAAAAATCATAAAAGTCTTAATTAAATACCACAATACTTATTAATATTTTATAAAAAATTCTGATTAAATACCATCAGTGTTTTAAAACCCGGACCGACCCGGCCGGTCGGACTGTGACTAGACCGGGTCGAGTCAGGCAGCGGATCGGCCATGTTTTTAACCCGGTACGACCCGGTGTGACCCGGCCAGGTTCATGGTTCAACCAACGACCCAACGAACCGGATCAGGTCACTATTTTTAAAAAGAAAACCTCTTCTGAAACGGTGCCCTGTCTTCTCCCTCCACGCACTCGCGTTGCGGCTTGGCTTTCGTCCGAGGGGCATGGGGCTTTGTCCACGCTGGCGGCGATGGCCTGTTCCCGGCGCGAGGGAGGGGGGGTGTCTGGGTGGGTTTCGTTTTTGTGGAAGGGGGGGAGGGGGAAGGGGGCTAACGTGAACTTTTTTTCTTTTGGGAGAGGGGTGGGCCGGTAATTGTTGGTGTGGGGGGTGGGTGGGGGGGAATGAAGAGTTTTTTGTGTTGGGGGAAAACAAAGAGTTTTTTTGTGTTATGGAAGGAGGGGGTGAGGGATTTGCAACTTTCCAATAAATGGTATTTTTTTATCTGTTGGGGGATTTGCACACAGTTCCAATAAATGCTGTTTTTTTAAATGATTTTTTTAAAAGTTTGAATAAAGTGTTTGGATTTCAAATTAAGTGTTTATTTTTTTAAGTTTTGAACTCTGTTAATTATTGATAAGTAATGTATGTAAGAGTGAGTTTCAAAATACTCATAAATTGTTAATAATATTAATATAAAATAAAAGTAAATTAAGTATGAGTTAATGGGTAAAAATGAGTTATTGGATGAGAATAATACTGTATTGATGATTTTGTTTCTTGAACTTAAACTTATTTAATTTATGTTTATGATCTTTGTTACTTATTTGTTTGAACTTGGACAATCATTTTTTTTATATTTTGGTATCTAATTATCTATGTTATGAAGACAATATTGATATGTGATTTTTTAAAAAATATTTTAAAGACATTATTATGTGGGTCAATCAGTGATCCACCGATTCAACCACTGACCAAATCATGCGGGTCAATTAGTGACCCACCGGTTCAACTACTAACCAGGTCATGCAGGTCAATCAGTGACCCACTGGTTCGACCACTGACCCAATGACTCAGTACCTTGTTCGGTTCAATTACCAGATCGATTTTTAAAACACTGAATACCATAAGAATTTTTATACTAAAAAAGTATTTTAAAATATTAATCCAATGCATCATCATTGTTAATTATGGTAGTCTTTTAAAAAATAAATATATTAAATATTAAAAGATTAACCGAAGTGATATCAATAATTTTGATTCTCATTCATGGTAATCTTGTCCATGATTTTATTGGATAGTGTTGATATTTCTTACAACCTTAATTTATCACATTAGAAGATATTACTATCTTTCTCAATCTCATTGGCAATGACATCTATAATATTTTTTATAATTATTATAAAATATTAATTGACTTTATTGAGAACTCATTTCTATTAGAGGATCTGATCATTATTAGTGGGGTTCTTCCTTTTTTAAATTTTTTTTATCCACAAAACTTAAATTTAAAACCCTATTTAAAGAGGTAAAGTATAATATCATTTGAGCCAACAACTTATTAGTACATACATAATTATTATTAAAAATTAACGATATTTTTATTTTCAGTTTAAATATATGTAGTGCCAAATTTGTCACACGAATATACCGAGATTTCTTGGCCAAAAATGGCAAATTATGAAGTGGTGGACAACCATAATATGCAAAACCACTGATACTACGAGCTGTATGGGATGTGAATTAGATGTTAAAGGAGAAAGAATAGCCATAGGTGGTTGG
The DNA here is from genome assembly GCA_013407115.1 of Glycine latifolia. NCBI lineage: Eukaryota > Viridiplantae > Streptophyta > Magnoliopsida > Fabales > Fabaceae > Glycine > Glycine latifolia. The sequence continues at coordinate 39,913,739 of CM023946.1, forward strand.
TTACAAGCTGCACTTACATTTCATGATTCCAAGTGTTTGGCAACTAGGCACCTTATGCTTTATCCCTATTTTTCTCACCCAACAACTAATAATTAGTTTAACAAGTACACTTTTATAGTAATTGTTTTCACTTTTGCTAAATTTTATTTTGAATACTAGTAGTATTTTTTGTTTTCATTTTAAACTAATGAGGAATTGAAAATCCTTACATGACATCAACACTAACGTTAATATTGCACCGCAGTATAACATTCCTAAGCAAAATGATTGGAAAAAAAAAAGGTGACATTTCACCGTAATTTTAACTTGTGTTACAGGGAAAAGACTCAAAGAGGCTATGCCTTATAAATTTAACCACACCTAAAGGGTGATTAGTTAAATAAATAATACTATGCCATTGTTAATTAACTCCTCTAAGAACCAAGATCTTCCCTATCCAACAACGCGGTTACTCATTTCCCAAAACAAATTACTACAAGGCCAGCTGTTATGGTTGTAGTGAAAGTGACAAAAAATTGTGCCAATTCAACCCCTAAAACTGGAGTGGAAACAAACACTACAAATAAGCACCATTTTAAATTTAGAATTTAACAGGAATAATTTTTAATGAGCAAATATTAAACTTAATATTATTAGTTTTTTATTAGCGAGAGAATTCGAACTTATAACTTTTTATCCCTTTTTTTATCACTACACTAATCTTATATCTCCTTATTTTTTATATAACTTTAAGATGATTATAATAAAGAAAACAAAGATTGGTCAAATTTATAAGAAATTAACTCATATCTTAAAAGGATATGATTCGATTTTTGCTACTAATATAAGAAATTTATTAATGAATAATATGTAAACATTTTCTTCCTTAAACTTTGAGATGTGTGTTAATCATGATCAACTCTAAAATCTAATTTATCTAAACTTTTCGATTATAAAAAAATGATTATAATGATTCGTAACTAGATAAGAATGGAACAAATCATTACAATATTAGACATTAGTGTATATATAATATATAATTTATTCTTAAATTTATTATTTAATTAAAAAAAGAAAAGAAACACAAGAATTTGCGGGTGCCATTATTGATTAAAATTAAATTAAAAAAACATTGGAAACGGAATGAATAAGTGTCTGAAAAGAGAATTAAAGATAGGATATGTTTGTGTGTCAAAGATTCCTTTGATTGATTTTTGAGGTCCACCACCATTTCTCAATCATCTCTCTTTTTTCTCTTCCCACCTTCCCCACGAATTCCTTCCTCCCCTTTTGCTTTAACAAGAGTGGTAATAATAATTTATTATTTTCCAAATTTTAACAACAATGTCATAATTAAATAATAATTTAATCTATTAAAAAAATCCATTCATTTATAAAAAAAATTGGGTTCTCTTTTTGTAACTATTCTCCTTCCTCCTCTTCCTCCTTTTACTCCTTCAACAACACAATCATTTCATTTTTTTGTATATTTTGGGACAATTATTTCAAAACACACAACACAGCCTGAGACAGACAACAAACAACTGATAACAACAACAACATCAACATGGTAAGAAAACAAAGTTGGATCAAATTCCATTAACCAACAAAACCCAAATAACTGGTTGGGTCGGGTTCGGGTTTCTTTGGATCCGTTTCTCTGGTTCAACCGTTGTTGTTGTGGTGATTTTAGTGCTCTCTTTCAATCTTCTCGGCAATTCATCGTTCTCTAGGTAAAACTCATTCATCATTTTCTCTCTTTTTTGTCTGTTTTTGTGTTCTCTCTCTTTCTCTGGTTTTGTTCTTTTATTTTCTCATTTGTTTTTGTGCTTTTTACCTTGTTTGTTTGGTGATTTAAACGATTTTGAAACAATGTTGTTCGTTGCTTTTCATGAATTCGGTCGTGTTTTTTGTGTTCGGTTTTTGGTTCCTTTTTGTCCCATTTTTGGTTTTTTTATTTTATTTCTTGTTGGAAGGGACTGAGAAAAAAAATAGGATCTTTTTTAATGGGCAATATGATTAATAAAAATTGTTAAAAAGAGAATGAACAAAGTTGGGGGGGGGGGGGGGGGGGGGTGGAATAATTTTTTGGAAATTTTTATTGTTAAAAGCATTTGTCCTATGATGATTCATGTTGGCAGGGTTGTCTTTTATTTTGTCAGCAGATTAAGCAATTTGCATATCTGTTTGTAAAACAGAATCATTTACTTTTTCTTTTTCTTCTCTTCTCTCTTGAGTGGTTGTCATTTTGTGTTTCTGGTGCTGAAGGTGGGCTTTCTGTGTTTTTGGCCTTATTTTTCAGAAAATTTGTTTTTTTTTTGCAGGTTAGGTGTTCCTAAGGTGAGGTCTGAATGGCTGGGATTGATGATAATGTTGCCCTTACTGGTGATTGGGGTCTTGCTAGCCCAAGTCCAAGGACCTTTTTTTCCAGAATGTTAGAAGAAGATAGTGTGACAAGATCAATCTTAGAACATTCTGGAAGTAGTAGAACCGGGGATCTCTTTTCAGGACATCACGAGCCTAGTGAGACGGGGAAAGAAAACATGAAAGATAGGGCACAGGATGGTGATTCTGGAGCCCAATTGACCAATATGAGTTTTCAGACCGAGCAGAAGCCGAGCTCTCGGGGTGGTCTTGTTGAAAGAATGGCTGCTAGAGCCGGGTTTAATGCTCCGAGGTTGAATACCGAAAGCATTAGATCTACCGACCTTTCACTTAATTCTGACATTCAGTCTCCTTACTTGACGTTCCCACCTGGTCTCAGTCCTACTACACTTTTAGATTCTCCAGTGTTCCTTGCAAATTCACTGGTGAGCCCTGGTTTATTTGTGCTGTGGCTTGTTTATTTGTTTATCGAATTTGTTATTTACTCTCTTAAACATCAAGAATAAAAGGGGGGAAACAATAGAAGGAAATAGATCCTAGAGGTGGCTGTAAGCATACTACACTACTAAGCACAAACCATTATTGCTCCTGGAGTCCACGGCTGTGTATTTAATTCTTTTATGTAATGTTAATGTTCTAGTTTGGAGTTTGGACATACGAGGATTCATACGGGTGATTTTTTAAATTTGAATAAGTGTTATATTAGGTGATCTAAAGTTTTCCTATGACCTTGTTTGATTCACTTCTGGAATTTTAATGCTTGCACTTTCTTTCTTATGTTTCTTTTCTGTCTTTTCTTAAGCTCCTCAAATTTCATCAGGGGCATGCTGTTTGGTTAATATGATAACTCTTTTCTGACATCATAGTTTTGAAGCATCCTCTAGAACAGGTTAAAAAAATGTCATGTCTTGTTGTGACCTTTTCTTTTCAATATACTTTTTGTAACAGTAAGTGGTGCACTCAGACATAGAGTATATAATTATTATATGTAAATTGTATGTTTGTACTTTAACTTTGAAAGACCTGGTAGGACCCTGTTGTCTTGGTAATGGTATGCGACTGTGCTTAAAATTTGATTTGATTGTCATCATGTAGTGCTACTCACATTATCTATCTTGGAAACTATAAACCACTTAGATTCTTGCTGCTCTGCATGCCATGCAATGAGGCACTTTTTATGCTCTTAACACATGGTGTCAAATGTAGTTTTTACAGTCCTAAGTTATCACTTTTCCCTTTAGTGGCACCAATAGTATAGTGGTCCATCTGTTGTTGTAGGAAACTGATACCTGGTTCTGTTAACATTGTTCCGCCTCCTATTGAGCAATGAATCTGTCTAATTTCAGGCACAGCCATCTCCAACAACCGGAAAGTTCCTGTTCATGGTTAATGGCAACATGCGGCACTCAGAATTATCATCTGATGCTCCAGAAAGATGTAAACACAATGGCTTTGATGATATCTACACATCATCCTTTGCTTTCAAACCTGCAACAGATTCAGGCTCCTCTTTTTATCATGGTGCTGGAAGAAAAGTAAGCGCATTCTAATAATCATTTTTAATACTGGAAATTTATTTATATATTGACAAATTACTCTTCCGATCAACATGACATGCCATTTGTTCACACATTCATCAGGTGTTATTCAATTGTAAATAATAATTCAAGTTAGATATCTTCTGATATGGGATTTGTAGTGAGTTGATTTGACACTTGACAACGATGTCTTGGCAATAATATGTTCATTAATTTCTTCATTTTGGTCATTTGGTTGGTCCTTTGTTTGCAGATAAATCCAACTACACTTCCTCAACAATCCCTTCCTGGTGTTGAGGTTTCGGCTCAGTCAGAAAATTCTTTTCAATCTCAAAGTGTTGATGCTGTCAAAGCTCAAACTGAGAACAAAAGTGGTCTTCATCTTCAGGAAGACTTTGTTGAATCACCTCCTCAAAAAGATAATGGAATCAAAATGTTCTCAGCTGATCAAAGGGCTTTGGATGCTGTTGGCAGTGGCATTGAACATTCTACACCAGTTGAAGAGCAAGCAGATGAAGAAGGAGATCAAAGAGTCAATGGAGATTCAATGGCTGGTGGTGTTGGTGCACCATCTGAAGATGGGTATAACTGGAGAAAATATGGCCAAAAGCAAGTGAAGGGCAGCGAGTACCCTCGGAGTTACTACAAGTGTACTCATCCGAACTGCCAGGTTAAGAAGAAAGTAGAACGATCTCATGAGGGCCACATAACTGAGATCATCTACAAGGGAACGCACAACCATGCAAAACCTCCTCCAAATCGCCGGTCAGGTATAGGTTCGGTTAACCTTCATACTGACATGCAAGTGGACAACCCTGAACACGTTGAACCACACAATGGTGGTGATGGTGACTTGGGCTGGGCTAATGTACAAAAGGGAAATATGGCTGGAGCTGCTAATTGGAAGCATGAAAACATTGAAGCTGCATCATCAGCATCTGTTGGCCCTGAATACTGCAACCAGTCCCCCAATTTGCAGGCTCAAAATGGTACTCACTTAGATTCAGGAGAGGCGGTGGATGCCTCATCTACTTTTTCTAATGAAGAAGAAGACGATCAAGTCACTCATGGTAGTGTATCATTGGGTTATGATGGGCAAGGAGATGAATCTGAGTCTAAGAGAAGGTACTTGTCTTTAATTTTTAATTTTTCTAAACTAATATTTATCAGTCTAACATATTGAAGTCAATGATCTATTTTCTCAGGAAACTGGAATCATATGCAGAGTTGAGTGGAGCTACTAGAGCCATTCGTGAGCCTAGAGTTGTTGTACAGACTACCAGTGAAGTAGATATCCTCGATGATGGTTATCGGTGGCGGAAATATGGGCAAAAAGTTGTCAAAGGAAATCCCAACCCAAGGTTGTCATTCTCCTCTGATCTTATCTGTGCAGCACATATGTTAATACAAACAATGCATTATTTCATTTATGTTATAAAGCTGAATGTAGCTTTTTTGCTGCAGGAGTTACTACAAGTGCACGAATGCAGGGTGCACGGTCAGGAAGCATGTGGAGAGAGCATCACATGACCTTAAATCTGTAATCACAACATACGAGGGAAAACATAACCATGACGTTCCTGCTGCTCGAGCCAGCAGTCACGTCAACGCTAATGCTTCCAATGCCGTTCCTGGCCAACCTTCTCTTCAGACTCATATTCATAGACCTGAACCATCTCAAGTTCACAATGGCATTGGAAGGCTTGAGAGGCCTTCTCTTGGCTCATTCAACCTACCTGGGAGGCAGCAACTAGGACCATCCCATGGCTTCTCCTTTGGTATGAACCAATCCATGCTATCAAATCTGGTGATGTCAGGGTTAGGCCACGCGCAAGCAAAGCTTCCTGTCATGCCTGTTCATCCGTTCTTGGCAGTGCAACAACAACATCAACAGCAGCAGCAACAACATCATCATCAACAACAGCAACAGCAACAGCAACAACAACAACATCAACAGCAACATCAACAACAACAACGCCCTGCAAATGATTTGGGTTTCATGTTGCCAAAGGGAGAGCCAAATGTGGAGGCTATTCCTGAACGTGGTGGCCTTAACCTGTCAAATGGTTCATCAGTGTACCAAGAAATGATGAGTCGCATGCCTCTTGGACCTCATATGTAAAATTTTATTCCCTGATTCTTTAAAGAAAAAACTAGTGTTTACATCTGATAACATATATATATGTAATGCCAAGGCATACATAGGTGGACTTTTGATTATTAGACTCTCATTGTAATGTTTGACATTCTTCATCAAATGTCAAAGGTATATGTTATTTTGCTCATTTATTGCATTGGTCAATTTAAGAATTAGTGACTATGTTCAATTAAGAATTGTTCTTTATAGAAAATATATTTCATTAGATTCATCATTGATTAAGTCAGCTGGTAATATAATTTAATTTTATGTTTTTGCAATATCTTCGATAAATTATACCAAGATTCGCTTGTCTTAGTCCTCCCATTTGTCTAAAGAGCGAGAAAGAAGTCTCTATATTTCGACTTTTGTTTTGGATTCTCTTAACGGTTTGACTGGTAAACAGAATCTTTTTTTTTAGATTAGGTGTACCTATTCATACATAAAGTGTGGCTGATAGGCTGAATACTTAACTTTTATATATTTTTTTGTACTTACTTTTATATGTTTGAATATTAAATTGAGATTTGTCTATATTTTTTAATTAAAAATCAATTCCAAATCACGAGAGCCAATCAATAACGTAATTACCTTATCTTTTGGCATTTCTTGGGTTGCTACCGACAACTTTTTCTAAGGCAAGTTTTGTCAAACAAAATTTAACTTTCACCCAACGAATGTCGACAAAGGCTAACAATCGTACAATTAGTTGGAACCGTAATCCTGTTTGCAGGCATTTTAACCAAGTTGAACAGAACTAGTAAGATTTTTTGGCTAAATTTATTTATTTTCAAATTCTGCAATGACTATAATTAATTGGGGGCAATAAAAGTGCTTAACTTTTCCATTTAAAGAGAATCGATGTTAGGTATACATAAGAATTTTGGTTTACTAGTAAGGAGTATAATGCCTACTTCAAATTTTAGCTACGTTAACAACTTTGATGCAGGTTTCAACCACGCTATGATTAATAAATAAAAATTACGAAAACTGTCCAACTTTTTTTATTAGATTACCGAAAGGGGAAAAAGTAATGTGAAAGCAAAGTATGTATTAAGCAATACATGCAAAAATTGATAAATTAACTAAACAATGATAACTGATAGGTTGTGTGTGTTTATTTCTTTTTAAGACCCCTAAGTGGCCTAAATCCTTTATGGAAAAAATTGATAGAAAAAGAAGTTTGAAACAATTGACTGTTGTTGTGTGTGGGAGTGTGTCTGACATTTACACTTTTTTTTTTTTGTTTTACATCACCTTTGGAAAAGAAAGGAAAAGTGTACGTTAAAATATTCATTCTACTTATTTCACTAGAATAAAAAAATGATATCACTACAATTATGTTAATTATCATTCTCCAATCTCCACCCTAAAATTCTCAATAAAGAAGTTTCAATCCTAAAATCCCTACCCATTTAAAAACACACACACACACACAAACTACAAGAAACAAGAGCAGGAGCATATCAAACCATGAAAACTGTGATTGTGAATCCCACTAACCCAGGTGGAGGTGTGGTCCATCCAATCCCTCCCAAACAATGTTCATGATTTGAACCCCACTTATCCATATAATGTGCATCATCATTGATTCCCCTTCCGTATTAAAACTTCCTACTCCTACACCCTCCTATAACAATCCTTACATCACGTCTGAATGCAAAATAATATTTGAAACAACATTCAATCAACACCATCTATCCAAAGTTGATAAGACAAAACAAAGTCTAAAGAGTTAAGACCATGGAAAAGAAAGGCAAGAGTTCAGCTTGCAGATTGGTCCTACCTTGCTAGCTAGCTAGAGTCTCCAACCAACAATTAATCCTACCTTGTTTTCCATTTTCAAAAAAATGCAAAATTTACCACAAACAAGTTGTCAAAACTGATGAAAGAAAATAAGCAAGACCACAGATCAATTACTGATCACAATGCACTTAGAAATTGAACCTATCAGAACATGTACATATTACTAAGTAGGAAGTAAGAGGAATAGGGAGTTCCCATTTTCTTTCCTTTTAAAACAAATGCAAAACTTACCTTACACAAGTGACATAACAAGCAAGGACGTAAAAACAACTTTAAAGGGAGTTGCGTTGAGTAATTGTATGGTTTGTATGTTAACAATAGTTTCTCATAAAACTTCATTCTCTAAGAAAAACTGTAATATTATTAGGAATTCATATATAACTTTAAAGGGAGTTTCTAACCTTTACTTTTTCTGTTAAGTAATTGTAATTGTATCTCAACAACAGTTTACTCGTAAAACTGCATTTTCTAAGAACAACTGTAACTTACAATTTATTATGCAAAATATCAAACTTTTGTACTTATATCACTTGACAATTTTTATGTAGAACATAAAATCAATTAATCTAACCTATTGAATTGAAAATTCTTATAAAGTAAATTAACTTTATAACAGATAATATGTGATTTAAAATATAAGTAAATATTCATAAATAGAAATAATATAATAATGAATATCTAAACTATATCAAATTTGATATACATATTTAGAAAGATGATATTAACCAATTCAACATTATTAATGCCACTACCATATAAACTACAATTCAATCATAATCATAGTTTAAATTCATGTGAGAACTCAAAAGAGTTTTACAAGTACATATCAAATTATGTATGAATTATTATAAATCTGTCATTTTCAGTCTTTCGATTGTTGATGATAAAAAAATGCTACACATGAGTAGTCCATGAGTGAACCAAATTGGCAAGTGCTGTTTTAGAGGATCCAAATTCCCCAAATGCAGCCAAAGCCATCTCTTTGAGCTTGAAACTCCTTTCCCTGATCTCCTCTGAGTCCATCACCTCCCTCACTCTCTTCTCCACTTCCTCCCCACTCACGAATCCATCTTCTTCCCTTTGCTCCACCGCAACAGCCACCTTCATCTCCCCCACCATCACGTGCATGTTCACGTGCTGCTCCGCGTACAGCGGCCACGCAACCATTGGCACCCCGGCAACCACCCCTTCCAGCACCGAGTTCCATCCGCAGTGACTCACGAACGCAGCCACCGAGCCACGGCTCAGCACCTCCACTTGCGGGGCCCACGAGCTCACCACCAGGCCCCTGTCCTTGGTTCTCTGGATGAACCCAGTTGGTAACACCGAACTCAAATCGAAATCCATTGTTGTTGTTGTTGTTGTGTCGTGAATCTGCTTTGTTGTTCCCTCCTCTTGTGTTGGCCTTTTCACGACCCATAAGAACCTGTGGCCACTCTTCTCCAACCCATTTGCTATTTCTCTCAGTTGTGACACTGAGAACAATCCACGGCTTCCAAAACACAGGTACACCACGCTTCTACTTGGTTGTTGATCAAGCCATGACAAACATTCTTTACTCTCCCTTGTTACATCTGATTTTTATAGAAACCAAACTTTTGTCACAAACAAAGCTAAGAATTCAATCAACCAAATTTGCAAAGGACGGTTTAAATATACTTAATATGGAACCACTTTGGTTAATTTATAAATTGAATTGTACTTAAAAAAGTAATTAAATCAAGGACTAAAATATACCAAATATATTTGGAGTAAAAAGACTATGCACTCTATTATAGCCATCATCTATGATATTAAAAATAATTTATGATTGGATGAAAGTAGTTTTTTTCAAAGACATAGTTAATAAACTCATATTTGAGAGATCGCATTCATATATAGTTGACTAAACATTATATATCAAATATGAATTTTACTGGAAGAGCAAACTTTTTGTTCAATTATATTTTCTTAATGGAAGAGAAATTTGTAAAAAAAAAAAAGTCTAAATTTAAAACTAAAATATACAAAAACTTAAAAAAGAGTAAATGTTAAAAAGAAAAACAATGACACTCCTTGATTCTATAAGAACGGTGTATTTGGCCCATTAATGTTCTATCCTATTCATCAATGCAGGAAAAGGCAGAGAACAATTTTTTGGTATCGAATGGTAAGAAGAGGGAATCTTTTTGAAGAAGAGGAAGAACTGGTAAGTAATTAAAACAAAATTATTTAATTCATAAGACGAGAACGAGATCATTGACAAAACCTGATTGTTGGGGTTCAGCGATGAGTGGTCCTATGTAGTACACACCAGGCGCACGTTTCGCGTCTGGAAAGCACGCTCCGTCTGCGACGGTATCAACCGCCACAGGCTCCAGCTCCTCAAACGAGTTCACGATGATCCCACGCGCCTCCGGAAGGCGCGTGCAGAACTCCAGCATGTCCCAGTAAGCAGGGTCGTCCCTCTTCAACACTGGCTCCGGCATGTTCACCGCCCTCAGCGGCGCGTTGCCCGGCACGCGCAGTTCCACCCCGACCATATCCTTAAACGACATGTGGGTCTCCTCGTGAAGTTTTGGAAAGTACGAGTAAAGCGAGAGAACGGCAGCGCCGGAGGTGAAGAAGTAGTAGACGGGGATTCCCAATGAAGAAGCTGGCTCCATTGCGGAGGTGCAGAAGAGATCGATTATGAAGGCCTTGATATTGGTGGATTTGGTGATTTGGGTGAGGGTGGTGGCTACGTTGGGGGTGTTTCTTTTTATGAAGTTGAAGCCTTTCGCGGCCACGCTCACGGTGGTTGTGGTGGAGAGTGATGTGTGAGGGAGGCGGTGGAAGGAGATTGAAGGGTGAGAGATGGAGATTCGGTGTATGTAGGTGTCGATAGATGGGTGGTCAAAAAAACCGGTGGTGAGAAGGATTGTGATTGAATGACGATGTAATTCGAAAAGCTTTCCAAGCTCAACCATGGATACAATGTGGCCTATGCCTGGGGCTGGATACAACACTATTTTGTCTTTTTGTTCCATTTTTCTTGGGAGAAATTAACCTTGCTGGCTAGTGGCTTGGTTTTTGTTTATATATAGGAAAATGTTTGATGGATACACTCTATCAAATATGAAGTTAGAGAAAAAAATATATAAAAAGAGAACGTGTTTTCTCTTGGGGGATTATTTGTTGTTTTGTGACATATCATTAATTCAAAAACGGTGGCTGCGGAAGATATTGGTGAAGTCTGAAGTGGAAATTAAAAATTAGAAAACGTGGATCACGTTTCTCTCTCCACTTTCAGTACACAAAAAATGCAGAAGCTAAGAAGAGTAGCTTTTCTTCTTCATGTCCATGACAAGCGTTTGTTGTGTAGAATGTTGATCCAAACATATATAGGACGTGTGTTTCACTTAATCATTTCGCATTTCCGAGAATCACATCCCCACGAATGATTCGTGGAAACAAATTCCCCTATAGTTTATCTACTAGACAATGAATTAAAATGGATTAGAATTAGAATTATTTGTGATTTGATTTTACAACTTTGATGGGTTGGGGTCTCATTGAGTTGGTTCACTATTTAATTTCAAAAAAGATTGATAACTTATAAATTGGTGCACTAAATAAATAAAGATGGAATTTAATGTTTGTGTATTATTATATTGTTATTTAATTATAAATTATCATTTGAATTATTTTAAAATAATTATTTTAATAAAATGAAAAATAAAAACTTTCAAGTCAATAAACTTAATGTATATGGTGTATCGTAATTGAATAATTGTGTGAATTTTTTTAGTGTGTCATTGTATAATTTTTTCTCATAAATAAAATATAAATCTATCAAAGATGAATATGTTTTTACAATTAATTACGAAAATGTTATCTTATTAAATCATTTTGATACAAATTTTCTCTAAAAATTATCATCACAAGTTAAATAAATGTATTACAAAACAACATAACATTCTTAATATATATAGAGAGAGAGAGATACAATATTTAACCAATTACTATAAAAAATTCAACAAAACAACAATTTAATAGGCCAACGCAACCACTTATTCTTTGCCTGTTAGATTTTGCTAATTATTCAAGTTGAAGGGTTGATTTACAAACCAATTAAACCCGTTTCAGTGAATTAAAAAGGTTTACTTGTCGACGGATTTAACCCATTATTAAGAGCATATTTTATATTTTTTTTCTTTTTTAATTCATTTCATTTTTGTTTATTGACATTTTACAAAGTAAGTAATATTTTTGTTTTCTTTCATTTTCATCCCAAACAAAAAGAAAAGACAGAAATTAATTATACATTCATTTCTTTTCACTTACTCTCTTACCCGAAAGGGTGTTAGGAGGAGTTGTTGGCCTTGGTGTGGGCTCGGGTATTCACGGTTGATTTGAATTAGATTTAACAGAAAAAAAAAAATTCAAATCAATTAATTTTAATTGATTTGGTTTGGATTTATAAAAAATTTTAATATCAAATTAACAAATTCAATTATGAATGGATTGGTTTGATTCAAATTGTTAGATGTCCAACTAAAATTTAAAAAAAAAACAATTTTGATTTTTTTTAAAGTAACATAATTTTATCTCAAATTTAACACATAATATTATCATAAAATAATGGAAGCAACATACATTATATCAACTAAATAATTGATTGATTAAATCTTAAAAATTCCTCTAAATTAATATTAGAAAATAAATGAATAAAAAAATTATTCAATTATAAAATTAAACTAAAATGAAAATTATAATAGATATGTATTAAAAAGCAATAAGAATTATAATAGATATATAGATGGTTTGATTTTGGTTGGTTTGAATTTGAAAAGTGTGAATTCGAATTAATCATCCATTTCAATTAGTTTGATTCATATTCAACTTGAACAAGAAAAAATTCAAATCAATCTAACTAGTTCGATTCGGATTGTTGTGTACGTCCGATAAATTCTGACCAATTAACATCCTAATAATGAGGAGTATGTCATCCTATTCTTTGTCTCAGTCCTTCTTTTTATGAGTCTGTGTTTTGTTTTTCCTCTTAGCTTTAATTAGTTCATTGATTTGGGCTTGCATCTCATATGTGTTGATTCTTGTAGTTGTTTCGTTCGAGCCTAAAGCTCTCCATGGTGGCATGGTGTAACGTCCCGTATGCATCCAGTTTGTTAACATTCCATTATATCCATTTACGCAGCAATTTTCAAAATAAACAATTTGATTTGGAAGCAAAACAAAAATATGACGTCATTATAACATCAGTTGTACATTATACATGGTGAAGTATCAAAATATACATCCTCTGTACACAAATGTACATATAATCCCCGCAGGGTACAAAACCACAAAACAATAGGCATAAATAACAAAAGAATGGAGCCAACATGCTCTCATCAACTATGCCTAGGGTTTATATACAATCTATCCCTGCATGGGCCTCTTGCCCTGGGATCTCTCAGCTTCTCCCTGCGTCTCACCTACAAACATAATCCCCACACACGGGGTGAGATAAAAATCTCAGTAAACTCAAGGTTCTTGGAGGTCTTTCCTCCCCCTGGTTCACTTCTATGCATATAATATCAAAATTGACATTACAACTAGCCATCGCAACTCTCAAGCCTTAACAACACATATACATATGTCTTAAGGGTTTATCAGTACCCTTTTTATAACAGACATCATCATCATTTAGCCATCACGGCCCTCAACAGTTCACAACACATTAAAACATAATCATATGTACATGGCACATCTGTATCTATATCATTTATCAATTCCTGAGGAAGCTATATCCATCTATATCACATGGCCATCACGACCTTAATTAGCTCACAGCATATCATATAGATATCCCTATTCAGATACAGCAACATATATATATATATATAGAGATATAGATATAGATATATCATATTCCTTGAGAACGCTCATCTGCAGTCAGGTACCTTCTCTAAGGATTTAATCACACATATATCTATATTATACTTGCTGAGAAAAGCTCATCTGCAATCAGGTACTTTATCTCAGGACACCCTCGGACATATATGGCACTTCCAAGAGATGCTCATCTGCAATCAGGCGCATACTCTTAGGTTTTATCATACATTACTTATTGACCACTTAGAGTTGTTCCATATAACTTTGGCTCTAAGGGAAGTCCATATTTAATCTATTCCACTGGTCAGGAAATTCCCTACAAACATAAGATACTATCACAGCATGTACCTCATATAGGTTCTCACTAACACAGTACACTATCCTAGTGTATATCTCATTCAACATCATCTCAATCGCCCACAATATATCATTTACTCAAATGTCTATGCATATAGGCATCATATACATACCTCAATCACAATCAGTAACAGGACTTACTCAGACATGTATATTCTATTCTATTCTATTCTACTGTCCAGAGAAATCTCATCAATCAACACACATAGCCTCAATCCATGTATATCAAGTACAGGTTTTCAATCCAAATAGTAACACACAATTTCAATATACATGCATTAACTCATACAATGACCATTACTCTCACTGGAGTATGGTGGAACACAGTCAATGGGAAACACTCCCAAGAACAAAGAGCTTACCTGGCAATGCAGTGCTCTGCTGCCCAATCTCTGGACTGTGGTCTCCGCCACCGACACCCTTAGTGTCACGCCCTATACAAAGGCACACACAAGCAAGAATCATCAACGGTCCTCAACCGTTCAAAAGAAAAGCAAAGCATTCCCTTTCCATTTAAACCTCTTTGTCTTCTATCTTAGAGTTATCTGAACTACTCATCTTATAGGTTACTCACAGACCCTTAACAAGGTCTATCTCGGCCTAACCAAGGTACTAGAGTCTCCCAAAGACTCTGCACAAGTCACTTCTATCAGTTCAATTTTCTTTATCCAGGCCAAATATCAACATTTATCAAGTTTATTAGAACGGCTATTTCAACACATATTCACCATTTATTTAGCCTCCTGAACATCTTTTGTAAAGGTACCTAGGCTCAAACTCATCATTATATCAACATTATTCCTACTCATACAGATGTCAGAGTCAAAACTAAACTTTATCAATACTCAAGATTCAAAGCTTAACTTTCATCTAAACAACCTCCTGAGCATACTTTTCAAAAGGACCCAAGCCTAATTCCAGCCCTATCACAAATGGGTCATTATTCATCCCAAGAACCATTTCACAAATCAATCGGTAAAACTCGAGTTTCTTACCTCTAAACAGTCGAAGAAGGTTGGAGGATCACTTCTCCAAGCTTTGGCGTCCTTGAATCGCCTTCTTTCCCTTCCAACTCAATTTTCCCAAAGTTCCCTAGAGAACGAGATTTCTCCGATTGATGGTTTTCTCAAGAAATGGAAGCTGGAATCTAGCTTATGGAAGAGTTCTAATCAAGTTTTTAGTTGGGTAGGAATTGTTTAGATGAAGTATGAAGAAGATATGAAGCTTCCCAAGCTTGTCAATGGCAGAAATGGCTCAAGGAAGAAGAAACTCAGAGTTTTGGCTCAAAATTCGTAAAAATGGCCTTTTATAGGCCCCCAGCACGAGCTTCCACACTACCAGCGTGGCCCCCATGCTACCGGCGTGACATTCCTGTAGAAAATGGCTTTATGGAACACTTCCCATGCTACCAGCGTGACTCCCAAGCTATCGGCGTGACATTCCAGTGGAAAATGGCTTTCTGGAGTACCTCCCACGCTACCAGTGTGGCATGCAGTCGTCGTCAAATCCGTCGCTAATTCCGTCACTAATGCTTTTGCGACAGAAATTTGGAAAAATTTAAACTTTTCTTTCTTTTTCTTTTATTTATTTAACCTTGGTTATTATACATGGGATGTGCATGGTCACGTTTTACGTACCAGGCGCCTACGATCCTACGATCGATCTTACATACTTTTTAAGTGATACTATTATCCTAATGAGATTCTCATAAATTTCATGATGTTTGTGGTGAAGTTTACGACTTGATTGTCTTTACGGAGGGCTTGGTGATCACAATTGAACTAGTGATCGATTTGGACCTGGTTTATCATTATTAACTACTGAATGGTATGAGGGAGAGAATATTTCAGAACGTAGAAAACTGATTATTCAATAAAAAGGACAAGACCTGATAGTTGTGGTTCAGCGATGAGTGGACCGATGTAGTATACCGGAGGTGCTTCTTTCGCGTCTGCAAAGCTCGCGCCACCGGATACGGCGTTAACCGCCACAGGCTCAAGCTCCGGAAACGTGTTCACCACAATCCCACTCGCTTCACCAAGGTGCGTGCCCAGATACAGCATGTCCCAGTACGCAGCGTCGTCCCTGTCCAACATGGGTTGCGGCATGTTCACCGCCTTCAGCGGCGCGTTACCCGGCACACGCACTTCCACCCCGACCATGTCCTTAAAGGACACGTTCGTTTGTTCATGGAGTTTCGGGAAGTACGAGACGATTGCGAGACCGGCAGCACCAGAAGCGAAGAAGTAGTAAACTGGGATTCCCATTGAGGAAGTTGTTTCCGTGACAGAGAAGCAAAAGAGGTCGGTTATGAAGGCTTTTATGGTGGTTGTGGATTTGGAGATTTTGGTGAGGGTGGTGGCTACGTTGGGGGTGTTTCTTTTTATGAAGTTGAAGGCCTTCGCGGCGAAGCTAACCGTGGTGGTGGTGGTGGGGGCGATGTGGGGGAGGCGGTGGAAGGAGATGTAAGGGTGGGAGGTGGAGATGCGGTGGACATAGGCGTCGACGGAGGGATGGTCGAGGAAGCCGGTGGAGAGGAGGATTGTGATTGAATAACGGTGTCTTTCGAGAAGCTTGGCGAGTTCAACCATGGAAACAATATGGCCTATGCCTGGTGCTGGATACAACACTATTGTATCTTCTTGTTCCATTTTGGGTGGGTGAAACCTTGCTAGTGCATTGGTTTTGTTAATAAATTTGAATATATTTGGATACAGAATTGTTTTTAACAGTTTCTATATAGAAAAAAAAAATTATATTTCAAAAATATTTATGACTTATCAAACGGATCCTTAATATTTTTTATAAATTTGAACTATGCTTAAGGTCTTAAATTTTGTTGGTTGGTCAATTTAGATGAGTAAATATATTATATATGTGTGGTGTCTATTCCAGATAAATAAAAAGAAAAAAGAGATAAATGATTGATAAGATAAGTAGATGATATTATAAAAAAAATTAGCTAAAAGAAATACATGAAGTGTTTGTATTTTTCAGGTGTTTAAAAATAAGAATCAGGATTATATCCAAACATCCTAAATATTTATCATTTTTTTTATATGTATCTTCTTATCGCAACATGTAATTCATTATTCATTACTCAAACCATCTAGCCCCAGTCTAGGATGGCTGTTGAAATTAGAAAAACACGGCTTAGGTTCGATTCTTAGTTTTACTATTCTACACCAAAAAATATCCTCGATCTATTATATACTTTTCCTCTCTTTTGCTATATATGCATGTGAAGTAAGCTAACGAATGTTCAAAAATTATTTTTGAATTTACATATGATGTTAAGTTGAAATCACATAACTCATGAGGCTTATCTTAATAGTTTTGGACAAGGAGGAGGTAGGTTTGGACCGTTTGGTTGGAATGTGGAAAGAGGAGGCAATGGGAAGTTGTTTGCTGGAGAAATAGTAGTGAGAACTAACAAAGCATTCATTTTAAAAGGGACGGCTAAGGAAAATATTGGTTAAGTGAGTGAGACAGTATTTGAGTTCGAAATATTGGTCAAAGATGGTGGAAGTTGAATAGAAGATCATTTGATATAGAGTTAAGCTCGTGGTTTATAAATTTTGATGAGTTTCAATTAATAATAAAAATATTTAAAAGAGTTTATTAATAGCTCTTATCGGTCTAATATTGTGTTTGGGATCGAGAGAGCTGAGCTCTCTTTAACAAAATTATGTTTGATTACAGTGAAATGAAATTAATTATAATATTATGCTAAAATTACTTTTAACTAAACTTTTAAATCAAATGAGTTCGAAATTTGATTTCAAGTTTATAAAACTCAACAGATTTTCGTCATCAACAATTTCATGCTGATTAAAGCAAGTTTAATGTGTTTCAGTCAAATATTGAAAAGACAATTTTTTTTATCTTCATTCTAATAAATATTTTTTTATATGGGTTCTTGGAACCAATTTGATGGTTCATTTTTGTTAAACTAAAAGTGTTTAACTTTTAATTGAATGTCATTGAGCCGAAATCTGTAATTTAGTAAATTCAATTAAAACATTGATTCAAGCACTAAAATGTAGTATATATGTTTTTTATTTAATACAAAACTTCTAAAAGATTTTTCAATTTAGAATCTATTATGGACTTAAAATTAAATTTTCAATATGTGAAACTAAACAGTAAAAAATTATTTTAAATCATATTAAATTATATTTTTTATGAAAAAATTTAGGTGAGTTAAATGTTAGGATTTATCATGGTTAAGGTTCTCAAGACTCAAAAAATACTTATAAAGGTATTTACAAATTATTCATCAATCGACATAAGAATTAAACAATTTTATATTATCAATTAGTTGAAATCACCACTAGTATGACTTTTAAGATGATTATTATAAAGTCACCAAATTTATAATATATATATATATATATATATATATATATATAATTTTTGATTGAATGACTATGTAAAATTGTAAAATTATTAGTACATAAACTATCTTTTAAAGTTCTATACTATAAACCAATAAAAAATTACTATTAGTGTGACTTTCAATTTGGTAATTGCAAAAGTCATCAAATTTATTATGTGATCTATTTGATTAGATGAATACGTAAAACTACTTCACAAGATAAACCATGGCATAACAGAATTTTCATTAAAAAAAAAAAAAGAAGATAGTGGTCTCGAAATTAAATATGTTTTTGCTTTGCCTGAAAAAAAAAGTCCTATGTTTGAGGAGGGAAGAATAGAAATACCAAAGGAACAAATTTCAGTGTTTAAACACATTTTTTTCTATTTCTCATCGTATTTCATAGTCTTTTGTTTCTTAAGAGTTACTTTACACGCTGCAGTGTCCTAAATTATGCAAAAGAATCTCAAGTTATGATTTAGACTTGTGGGGGTTGGAAACACTTTCTTCCTTATCAAATAACCATTATTTTGGCACTAGAATATACATGAATTATATAGTCTCACTTTTGAAGGCAACCAAGGGAGCTTCTTGCTACAACCTCACTATTTCCTTCATAAGAGTAACAAAAAAGATTGACCACAGAATTAGTGCCCATTTGTTGTTTTCACAGCCAAATTGTTATCCGTCCTATTTTGATGGGCTGTCTGCCTGTGATTAATATCTTTCCTGCACATAGACATTAGACATAAATATATCAACAAAGGTAATATGAATGGAAAAAATAATTACTTGGCTACAAATTGTTCTTAGACATTGCCATCAGAATGATGAGATCAAAACTTTGAAGACAATTGAGACTTCAGAGAAAAGTATTTATTATACTCAACCACCAACTAGCAGGAAGAAAATGGAAAGATAGATTGTATTAAGATATGATTCTGTTATAATATGGTAGAGATTAAGATATGAGTCTGTTCACCATATTATAATATAATCATATATTATCATATCTCCCAAATCGCTATCATATCTTAACAAATTGCAACAGTACTTAAGCAATTAAATGTGTTGGAATACATAATCACATTCACAATGGAAATATAAAAAATTGTGCTCTATTTTTGTTATAACGTTTCTTAACAAATAGTGGCAGAGAAGAAAAGGCTATAAACCTTTAAAAGATCGATTTCTTATCTGCCTGATTCCTTAAGTCCTTCAAACGTATCAAAGACTATCAGGAAAAAGTTGGATAAGTAGAAATTTTAAAAACCAGCTTTTGTTCAAAATATAGTCAGTCTAGACAGACAAGAAATGAACATCATTCCCATATGCTCAACTAAAACTATAACTACGTACTCCATTGTCCAGAGACTCCTCACTATGCGAAGGTAAGGAGGAGGGATATTGTACGCAGTCTTACCCTTACATATGCAAAGAAGCTGTTTCCGGAGTCAAACCCATATGCTCAACTAATTAAACAAAATCTAGTTTGCATTGGAAAAAAAGTAGTCATTGTAATACAAGATCCAAAGGACATAGCTAAAAGGCATTTTATACGTGGAAAAGAGAAACCCAGATTTAGTGCTGTGTAAGAGTATAATAAACAAGTATCAGATTCTAAGAAAAACCTGAGACATTGCCATAGTGCATCATAATGAAGAAGACCAACAATTCTCCTCTTCATTTCTCTACTGTGATCTACACCACGTTTAACCACTGGTAATTGCTTAATGTCCTTGGCCTCCATCAACTCTTTGGCCATAGCCAAACTAGTATTTGGATAGCAGGTTAAGATTCCTCGCTCTCGTCCACGATAGCTCATCCCTCGAGTACAAACAGAGGAAACAAGGCATGTGTTTGCCTGTCAAATATCCAATTTGAATTATCATTAGAGATTTAGAGAAGACTGGCAACAATGAAGTACAGACATTATAATAAATTAATGACAATTCTATCCTAGCAGTATAGCATGAAGATCAAGACATGAATTTCGGTAGTATTTTCTCAATGGTACCATTTAAAATCCCTTCATCAAAGCATTATTATAGTTTATAACTCCAAAAAAAACAAGGTAGTAGCAATTCTGTTTTTGCTAAGACCAAAATCTTGAAAACAGTTGGTTCAGTCAAGTTTGTTGCTAAAAATATTTCCGAATACAGTTCTTGCCAAAAAATTGCGTTTTTTTTTTCATGAATTATAGAAAACAACTGGTTCTAAAACAATTTGCAAACAGCATGGCTCTTGAATACATAAATTACAGGCATTTTCTACATACATCCACAATCCCTGAATCGCTATTCGAAGTGTCATTAGACTTCTGGGACAGACACCTTTTAACGTCACCATATGTCAATATTCCTTCTAGAAAATCTTCTTTATCAACCACCAGCATACAATTCTGCTGGCTATCATGCATGCATTTTATTGCATCTTTCAGGGTTGCAGATGACAAAACCTTCAGATATTGTTTTGACATGGCCTGAGAAACCTGAGAACCACTAACAATAGTGTCAAAGGCAACAGAGTTTACAGATAAAAAAAAAAAAAAAAACAAGATAAAGAAGTCAACATGCTGCAGAGTTAACATCGGAAGATGGACAATGCTAGTCATCAGAAAGAAATGCATTAAATCTTTTCTCAACCTGAAGATTGTCCAGAAGCAGTTCCTTATCAATTGGTTCAAGATCAGTGCCATCAACAATACGGATTTCTAAATCATTCCCATTATTGGCTAGTCTCCAGTTATCCTCATTATCATCTCCAGCATGTGAAATTGGAGAATATCCTCTAGCTGATTTACTTGAATCAGGTGTCTCACTCTCCTTCACCTGGTTTGTCACTGAGGGTACCCATATTGCCAATCCAACAGCTCCCTAAGGGAAAGGTTCACAATGACAAATATGAGAACATTAAATATTAGCAATTTTGACTACAATAAAAAGATGCACAATTTACAAGTTAAGGGAGATGGGAAACCTGAATAAAACAAAAAGGTTGAAGTTCAAAGTTAAAGCCACAAGTTCTGGTTGATAGAAAATTCTACATGCATTACAATGCCAGAGTAGTTGAAACAAAAGTATTTTCTCTGATTTAAAATATCTTCCGTTTAAGATAATTGCACAAGAATTTAAAAAATCTATTAAATAGCCTCGATTAATTTAACTGCATTTGACTAATTTATCCTTTGCTAAAATATTCAAAACACCCATCACTCCATTAATGCTCCCTCTTATTCCATTTAGTGAAAATACCAATTAATACCACCTTCATTTTCTAAAACAACAGATAAACTGTAACAAAACAAACTTCCTAAAGCAACAGATATTTTGAAAGAGGGAGTAATGCAATGAATTTATGAATTCAAAACCACATTAAAAGTTAATGCACTTCACAGACAATAGATCATGTCCAACCACACTAAGTTTAAGAAACATGCAAGATCATATGAGAGCAGTTTTAGAGGGAGCAGCGTAAAAATAAGCAACTGTGTCTTAAATCATAATGAATTGTAGGGTTAAAGTTGTTAACGTGAAAGAGAGAGAAGGTTGCATTAAAAAGAGAGTTGTTTATATAAGCAATTGTTGCATACCAAAATGGCTACACATATACATATGAATTTAAAGAAAGAGAAAACTATGCAATTCTTCTTTCAGTGCATGGATATAAATGTTAATATACTATGACTTGCAACTCCAGATCAAAATACAACAAAGCCATGGATTCATAAGGAAACAATTTCTCTTGCCATGGTGTAAATATCAGATATATGGAATTATGGATAACCATCAGTGACACAAAGGAATCATGGTCAGAGTAAGCCAATCATCTTTAACAATTCAGCTACCAAAAAGAAAGATATTTACAATTAACTCATTTTGTTAGTCATAGGAACTACTAGCACAACGGAAAACTGCACATGCAACAAACAGTAACTTTCCTTGTTTTGGTAAGAGAATCTGTTGAAGGATTACCATGAGTGGAAGCAGTATCCTATAATCTTTTGTCAGCTCAAACAGAAGTAAAACTGACGTCAAAGGAACAGAACAAGCAGATGCTAGTGTAGCAGCCATTCCAACCTGCAGAAGTTAGATTAACTTGTAACTATCTGAATCTTCATCAACCAAATCAGTATTATTGTTAGCAGTGACATTTCTGTAACCTACATACTTTATGGTGTGTTTGGTACCAAAAGAAAATAGAAGGAAGGAATAGAAAACAAATGAGAACTAGTAAAAATTCATTCTTTCCAAAGTTTGGAACACACAAAAAGGAAATGAAAGAATGAAATGAGTGGGACCCATAAAAAAAAGAAGCAATCCTTCCTACACTAGCAGCTTTTCAAATCTTTGAATTTTGCAGCAAATTTTATATGTAGAAATTAGAATATGTAATTGAAAATAAACTAAAAACAAATAAATAGTTTATGAATAAAAAGAAAGTAATAAATAAAACATTTACGTATAATATGATTTGTAGTGTCAATATTTTAATATTTAGATAATGAAACTATAAAAATAAAAATATTATTTGTCAACTTTTTATTAATTAAAATAATTATTTTTATTCTAAACTTTACTTTTCTTTCCTTTTCTTTCTTACCAAACAACCTAAAAAATCATCTTATTTTTCCCTCCTTTTCTTTCCATCTCGTTTCTTTCCTTTCTCTTTCTTTTCCATACCAAACATACTCTTACAGTAAAGTCAGCTTACCAGAGCATATGCTGGGGGCTGAGCAACAGCAGTATTTCCAGGAATTGCTGAATTAATAACTTCAGCAGAAAAGCCTCCAAATACAGCACCAGCTGCGGCACCTATCATTAAACTCGGTGCATAAAGACCACCTACTAGCCCAGATCCCTTGCAAAGAGCTGTTGCAATAACCTTAGCAGCTACCAATTGAGCCAGAAGCCATATTCCAGGAGCTGAAGCACTCTTTCCAGTACGTAGAATTTCTTCCACATTTGTGAAACCCCAATACAATATTCCAGGATATTTAAGAGCAATGATCCCAGCTCCAAAGCCTCCTAAAGCAGGGCAGACCACAGTAGGAATGCCAAACTTATCCTGAATAATCTTAAATAATTTGGTGAACCAAGCAACCAAACGAGTCAGGGCCACACTTATAACACCACATAGCATTCCCAATATCAGGTATAAAGGTAGCTCTGCATGCAACATCATGATGAAATATCAGACAACACATGAATCAGGGTAAGGTTTTCTTCTATTGAAAAACAAATAAGTTAAGATTAATATTAGTTGACAATAGAGCTTATGTACCAGCGACTAACTCTTAGGCCTTTCTATTAAAACAGATCATTGGAGCATAGGCAAAAAAGAGTCAGATCTATACAATGTGATTAACAGGGGACTGAAGCTTTGAATAAACCATTTTAGAAGACAGGGGAAAAAATAAAATAAATCAGTCTATTTTGTGTAGACTGTAGATAGAGAAAATTGACACATATAATGAAAATTGTTTCTCAACTATGCCACATATTATGAATATAAAAAAAATACAATACAATTTTCATAGTTACTATTATTTACATTATACATTGAAAGACATAACATACATTGAAGATAAAAGCAGACTGGATACTAAAAAATGTGGAGTTAGGAAATCCGAAGTACTTTTCATAATTCATATACTTTAAACAAAATCCTCCAAAACAATGTGTCGTTAACCTCATCAATACAATCAACAATAAATTCAGCAGAAAAAGAAAAGCAATCCCTTCTCATTGGGCAAAAACTGAGATAACAGATTTGAAAAGGCAAATATGATGACAAACCAAAACCATGTATAATATACACAACGAGGTTAAGGAAAAGTACCAGCAGCAGATTTCAAATCATACTCGGGTATTGTAAAAGCTGATTGGGTCCCCTGTAAAACATTAGATACAGTTGACGAGATAACAGAAGCCAATATAATCATGGCAGTTGTAAATGGGGGAGAGTTCTCTGCACGAAGAGGCCTCAGCACAGTTTCAATAGCAAAGAAACAACCAGCAACTGGTGCATTGAAGCCTGAAGAGAGGAAAATTGAAAGCTAAAACAACCAACATTTAAAAATCCAAAGCATAATAATCTAGATTCCAGATACTGCAAAGCAAATTCATACTCTTAAAAAGAAACAAGATCAGCAAGGGAAGAAAAGATTGATTTTACTCTCTAGCAAAGCTAGGTGCCACAAGATAGAAGAAAACTGTCCAGGGACTCGATCTTCACATAGGAAAGAAATTTTCATTCACTCAAATGAGGTTTATTCATAATTTTATAGAACTGATATTGGAACACAATATATAACAGTTTATTATATTTAATCTGGAGCTCCATTAAAAAAACAAAATGAAGCTACTAAAAAGTATGCATGTAAACTTACTGCTCAATAAATATTTATAATAATTTGTTCAACTTATTGCCAGTGACCTGGCAACAAAATTAAATGCCCAAAGGGCTACAAATTTATTATCAAAAATAATTCATCTCTCCTGAGATAACATCTTACTAGGACCCCACCTCCTGCAACAATACAGTTTTTTTTCAGAAAACAATAATTTAAGACAGGAAAGGGAACAGAGGATAGATCACGAATCCTCTTAAGGCACAAGAAGGTGGGGGCAAAAATAGATCATATAAGCAACCCCAAGTTTCTTTGCTTGTCTGACCCTGTCCTTTTGCAACAGGATATTATAGAGAGAGCAGAGTTAAGCTAGAACTAAAAAATTGAAAAGAAACTAAAACTACAACCAAACAATCTTCTGCCTCATTTAGGGTGTGTTTAGTTTAGAGGAGAGAAATAAAAGAAATATTTTTTAATTAGAGTAGAGTGTAAAAGGTGTGGGTCCCACAGCATATAGTACAAAGTTTCTTTGGTATATTATTTCCCTCCTTTAAAACAAGCAAAGCCTTATGGGATATGGGTGGTTTTCTTAGCCCCTGAACTCAGCCAATGGTCATTTTCAAGAGGATTCTTTATCATATTTTCAAGGGATTAGAGTACTTTGTTTTTCTTGCTTCTTTCAGGGGATGTTTCAAACTTCTCAACAGTACTTCTCTTTTTCCTTAATTAAAAGTTTCTTTTATTAAAAAAAATGTGAAAAATCTCAAGGGAGGGTTGAGAGCTGGTTGTCAATGTCTCCGAAAGGGCTACTTACAAAAGGTCTGACCAGAAAGGCTGAGTGAAGCATCATTAGAGTGCAGCCACCAAGACGTCAGCTCTCAAGGGCAATGCTATGATAGGGTTGTGGGTATTATGGGGTGTCTAAGTCCCACATCGAGTAGTATGGGATGCTCGGTGGAGTAACTAAGTGGTCTGGTTCTCCTCCCTTAATAGCTAACTTTTAAGGGACGGTTCCCCAAGTGTTTGGGTGCTTATCAGATATAGGAGACACTGTCCTGTGAAGAATAGCAGTCGCAAGATTTTCACAGATAGTGGTTGCAAGTCCCTTTGCAATAGCAGTTCTGTAGCCAGGTTATTTTCAGCTATGGTGTCAAGATATAGCAGTTCTGCATCATTCTTCTTTTATGAAAAGAAAGTAGAAAAACAAATAACACATCATGTATACTAGGATCTTTTAATTTTGAACAATCTACAATGAGTACATGGCAGGCATACGGTTAACCAATAAACAACTTTTTTACTAATTTCTCATTGGTTAAATCACCATTAAACTTTCAACTAAGTTTAAATGACCATAATATGAAATGAATAAACATCAAAATGAGTTTTAAAAAGTGACTTTGACAATATTGCCAGCTACCTGAAGAAATACCAGCTGCTGCACCAGCCGCAACAAGTGCTATTTTCCTTTCTCTGTTGTGTTCCATCATTAGTGAGAATCCATTGGCACATGACTTCCCAATATCAACACTAGGACCTTCAGGACCCAATGAACAGCCAGTACCTAAAGTAACTGCAGCCTGGATAGCCTTTATTGTTGGAAAGATTCCTGCAAGAAAATCAAAACCTTGTGTTTGAGAGGAAGTGGATTGCTTTATTTGGTCCAGTATTTCCAGTAAACCACACATCATGCCGACAATGACTCCTCCAGTGACAGGTATTAAAAGGATTCGATGCCATGTATCGGCCAATCTCTGAATACGAAGCCAGGCAGCACCCTCAACTGGAGTACCAGCCCATACCCATTCATGTATTACATGCACCTAGATGACCATATTGCATTATATATCAGATAAATCATCTTCCTCAACAGGTTTGGCAAAGATCCTTACATAAAAAATAGAATATGCATAACCAGATAGCCCAAAACCAAATGATTTTAGTGTTCACTGTATAACAAAGAAACAGACAAAAGACAAGTATCAAAGATGGCTTGGCAAGCATGACAATAATTTATAAATGCCCAAGTTCTTACAAGAATATATATATATATATACACATACATACAAGTGATACAACTACAAGCAAGCCTTTTCCCACTAGGTCTACATGGATCAAATGATATCATAATGTTCCATTGTAAATAATATCTAAAGACAAATTATTGAGTTCTAAATCCTTAATTGTTTCTCCTAAATTTTTTATTAGTCTCCCTCTGCCTCAAACCACTAGGATACCCTCCATCTGATCTACTCTCCTTACTGCACTTGTGTAAGTCTTCTCCACACATGCACAAACCAACTAAAATGCAACTAAACAATAGAAGCAATAAAATAAAAAAAAGATAGAACAGCTACAAAAAGAATAGCTGCCGATAAGATTAGTATAAAAAGAGAATTTGTAATAATTTCAGTCAGTTATGATTTATGCCATTTTTCCTAATACCAATGAAGAGGCAGACCAACAAAGCACATGAGAAGAAATTGCTACAAGCATAAATTATGGAGTTGTCTAATTCTTAAACCAGCCCTCCTACTTTTTAACATTTAAGACAGTACTAACTCTTTCTCCAAACATTATATTATAGTATTTTTTGTTCCTGTCCATTGAGATCAATGTTCACATAACACATTTCATACATGACAAACACATTTTGGTTTTAGAATCTGAACATCTTGCCTCCATTATATGAACTTGTATAAGAAACACATCAACAAAGCCCAACCAGTGCTAAGAACAAGTCGAAATCCAGTATAGCAAGCAACTAAAAAATGTTATTTAGTGAGCGATTAATAATAACAACCATCAATAGTCAATACTTTTACCAATGGTTGGAATTGGCTACATGAATCAAACGACACCATGATGTTCATTCGTAAATCCACTATAGGCAACCAGTGCAACGAAGTTGAAATCCACTATAGCAAAGCAACTAAAAAAAAAATCTTTAGCAAGAGATTATAAACAACAATACTATCAAGCCTTTTACCAATGAATGGAGTTGGATACATAAATCAAATGGCACCCAGTCATAAATCATGTCTGCGGACAAACTATAGACCTCTAAGTCCTTCCTAATGGTTTGGCCAATAGGTTCTATAGGTCTCCCTCTGCCTCCAGTAATAGGAACCATAGTAGTTACCAAGCACATAGTACGGTATGTCATTCTTGTACGTACCCAGTTCATCACTTTTTATATCTTAAATCACTTTCCAACAAACTTACCTAAACAAAAACTGTTTCTTTTTATACACTGACAGTATAAAAAGTTTTACACAGTCATCCAATCACAACCCATATATGGTAAATTTGTTAATTTTTAAAATAATTATCTTAAAGTAATTCAAACGGAGATTTATGATTGGATGACATTGTATAACAGTTTTACATTGTCAGTGCATAGACATTAAACTTTTACTGAAATAATCTAATTTTCGCAATTGTCCTAAACACATTCTAGTAGAAGACTTCCTTTAAAGAGAATCCAATATGCACTAAGTACTACACTACTATGGCAAATTCAGTACGCAATTCACAAGAATATTGAGAAAATTATGTAACTATCAAGGTTTCTCAACCGAGATTTTGACCACAACGTCAAGGTTTTCGGACTCTTAGCAACTGCAATTGCAACCACATTTGTCTACAACATCAAGGATCGCAACGAAACCACAATTTAAAACCTTGGTAACTACAAATTGGACAATCCTCCATGTGATCTATAAGACAAAAACTACTGAAAGTTAGAGATTAACAAAAAAAAAGAATGAAAATTTGGCATACCCCTTTATTGAAAAGTGCCACAAATAGCCCAGTGGTGAGTCCAATGAGGCAACCAATAAGAAGCAACGCCCATTCAGGAGGTGCACTGTCCCCAAGCACATCAACAGAAGAATCAAGATCCACATCGTGGAGATGCCGATTCTGATCTCTTCTATCTCTATCTCTATCTTCTTCTTTCTCAATGCGCTTCAAACTGTGTCGGTGACCCGACAACCTTAACAAATCCCTGAAACCTTTGTTGTTGTTGTTGTTGTTGTTGTTGCCACTGCTGCCATTGACGACCGCCAAAGCCAATTCCGACCCTCGAGACTCCACGTCATCCTCGGACCCCCCGAGAAGACGACGCTGATCACTCTCCGACATTGAAAATTTTCCTCAGATTCCTCCCAAACCCATCAACCAAATGGCCTCGAATTTCAAAAACTCACGTCCCAAATCGCGTGAATTTCAAAACCCACGTCTCAAATTACTTGAATTTTAAAACCCATTTCTCAAATTCGTTGCTTTTTGAAGATGGATGGAACCAAGGTAGGTGGAACGATGATTCCAAACGAATGGATCTCGCGGTGCCGTGGCGTCACTGTTGCATGTGGCGAAGAAGTAGCGTTAGGCACGTTTCAAATATAACTTTGTTTATTTGTTCCTTTTATCCAATCAAAATCAAAGCACTGTTTGCGTCTTCTTTACTTCTCACACACCTTCTCTGTCTGTGGTGCGTTCTTCTCTTCTCACAGACCCAGAAAGCGTGTTTTCATCAAAATTGATAACTACGTCCCCTCTTTTTTTTTTTTCTTTATAATAAATATTGTTATAAAAAAAATTGTTGTAGAATTTAATTTTAATTAGATTTTATGGTAAATAGTCCTTTTTATTTGAATGTGTAAAGTGTAGATAGATTCGTCCAAAAAAATGAAAATTCAAATTTTTGTTCTAGAAAGTGAACAAAATGTAATAAATTTATTTATCCGTTAACTTCCGTCCGTTAATGTTAATTGAAAGAGTCTATTTGGCACATTCAAGGATGAATTTATCAGCATTCTACACATTCAAGGATTAATTTTTCAGCTCTCTACTCAAAATATAATTTAATCTTCATATTCTCTATTTTCTAATTATTGAAAGCATAAAATTATAATAAAACTTAAAAATTAAGAAAGTAAACATAAATTAAAACAAACATAATAATAAACATAATTTGTTTGTTATTCTAAAATTTTTATTATAACAATATTAGGCAACGACAAAATCAAGTTAGGTCTCATCTTTTTGTAATAATTAATTTAATGGTTGTACATTTTTGTTTGAGTCTCATATTTTGGATAAGTTAATGTCACATTAGAAATTTCAAAGTAAAAATATGAGATAATATTTTACCCAAAATAGGAGGCTCAAACAAATTAAAATACACGGTCATTAAATTAATCCTTACAAAAAATGAGACTCAACTTGATTTTGTCATTATCTGATGTTACAATAGAAATTTTAGAACAATATACAAATTATGTTTATTAATAAGTATTATACTTATTATTATGTTTGTTTTAACTTATACTTGTTTTCTTAATTTTTAAATGTTTATTACAATTTTATGCTTGCAATAATTAGAAAATGAAGAATATGAAAATTAAATTATATTTTAGGTATAGAGCAGACAAATTCGTTCCTGAATGTGTAGAGCGCTGACAAATTTGTCCCTGAATGTGCCATGTATACTCTTTCAATTAACGGTAATGGACAAATGTTAACGGATAAATAGATTTGTTGCACTTTTTTCACTTTCAGGGACAAAAATTTGAATTTTCATCTTTCGATGACGAATTTGTCAACGTTCTACACATTTAAGAATGAAAATGATTATTTACCCTAGATTTTAATAGATCTGCAAAGACAAAGTTTTTTTTGGCAATTTTATTTCCTACTTAGACACTATGTGATCACCAATTAAAGACTAGATCCTTCAAGTAAAAAAAAATCAACTTCCATAGAAATTGGGCAATTTATTAATCATCAATCATCTATAACTATATTAATGAGAATTATTTCATTTGAGATTCACATTTTTATTGGACAATTTTTTTTTAATTATTTTTTGAATTCTGAATTTTTCTTTTAATCTATATTAATTTTCCACTATTTTTATATTATTATTATTTTTTATTATATTAATTATATTTAACTTTTATCATTTTATTATTTAAAAACTTAGAGAAACACCCATGGTGTCAAATAATAACAAATTAGTCTTGAGACTTTTATTAAATGTAATCATTTATTATTAGTTGATTGATTTATCAAGCTTTAATCTCTCCGTGCTTCCACACTCAAGACTGCAAGGTTCTGCATTCTCTCAATTATTAGTTGATAGATTGATTTATCAAGCTTTAGTCTTTTTGTGCTTCTGCATTGAAGACTATAAGGTTGTATACCTCCTCGACCCCCTCGATTAGTCTCATGCTTAGTTGAGCTTTCAGTCGGCCTGCCATTTAGGATAGGTGCTCGGAATTTGATTAGTTGTGTTTATATTAATAGGCAAATGTCTTGTCTGACGGGTCATTAGACAAGTAATAAAAAGAAGTGGAGATTGTAGAGGCAAAAAAGATGAAGATCAATACGACCTTGACTTCTCAGCTTTAGGCCGATCTATTGGAGGTGTTGATGCACAACTTGGACGCTTTTGTGTGGAATTTGAATGATATGTCGGGCATATATTTAGATTTTTTATGTCATAGGTTGGCTTTAAACTCCTCAACTAAGTCGACTAATTCATAAATGAAGGGAGTTTGAGGAAGAAAAGATGAAAGCGATTAATGAAGAGATGAACAAATTGATTCAGGCTAGCCATGTCCGAGAAAGACAATACCCGACTTGGCTTGCTAATGTTGCCATGGAAAAGAAGTCAAATGGCAAGTGGAAAATGTGTGTCAACTTTATCGATTTGAATAAGGCATGCCCCAAGGATTCTTATCACCTTCCAAATATAAATAGTTTGGTTGAGGGTGCCTCGGGCTATAAAATGTTGAGCTTTATGGATGCATACTCAGGCTACAATTAGATTAGAATGCACCAAGTGATGAGGATAAAACAACTTTCATTATAGATCAATCCAACTTTTGCAACAAGCTTATGTCATTCTGTTTAAAGAACATAGGGCCAACTTACCAACAGTTAATGGACAAGATATTGGCTAAGCTAATCGGCATAAATGTTGAAGCATATGCTGATGACATGGTGGTGAAGTCCTTGGAGGTTAACAAACATTTTGTTGACCTACAGGAGTTAATTGATACACTAGGTTGCTATCAACTAAAGTTAAACTCAGAGAAGTGCTCATTCAGTGTCCAAGCAAGAAAATTCCTCGATTTTATGCTCACTCGTCGTGGAATCGAGGCCAACCCCGATTAATGCTTAGTTGTCATTGATATGAAAAGCCCAAACAATGTTAAGGATGTGTTGATGAGTGTGAAGAAGCTTTGGTCGGTTGAAGGATTTCCTTTCTAGCCCGTCAATTCTATAGACGTCAACCAGGTTTGCCTATTGTAGATCTGTCAGTGTCTGAGCATACTATAAGCTCAATCTTATTGCAAGAGGTTGGATGAAACGTCCTTCATTACAATAATAAATCATATATAAATTTGAAAATTTCCAAAGCCAAGAAGGTCTAAAACCACTCTCCAAGCATATTAAAATATCCAATATAATCCATTTGTGTATAAACTAAATTATGAAATCCGATACTCAAACGACTACTAACAATCCTAAATAAGAAATAATAAAATCTATTCAACCACAAATTACCTTTTATTCTAATAAATCCTAGTCGGTCTAAAATCAAACTAAATAAATGAGATAATAATTCTTCAAGCCTCCTTAGTCCCAATGAGATATATAATCTTAGTGAATAAAACACATAATATAAAATATTTCGCAAGTGGTGCTTGTTCTCAGCTAACGTGACAACTAGGAAAATCAATCATGTAGGAAAATCAATCATGGTATCTGCATTATTCTAATATAATACTAGTAATAAATATCTTAAAAATAGTAGTTTTCTCATAGATATTATAACATTATCACACATGTCTTTCACATAACAACAATTAATCATTAACAATATCACAATCAATCTACACACACTAAATTAATCAAATTCTATGGCATCCAAGTGTTATGTGGAGATATACTCATTTCTTGAAGTTACTTCAATCTCAATAATGTGGAACAGTAGTTCAATCTCATGTGGAGATATACTCTTTCCTGTGGAGCATCAACTCAATCTTGAAAGTATATTCATTTCTCGAAGAAGTTACCTCAATCTATTGTAATGTGGAACACTAACTCAATCTCTTGTGCATATGTACTCCTTTCTCGAAGAAGTTTTACTCACCTCTTGAAGACCTTCTTAAACATCTAGACTAAATGTTCCCGCTTTTTCAATTATTTTTATCCACTTTCTTTTTTGTTTCTAAGTCTCTTTTTCGTTGATGTTCCTTGATTCTTCTAATATCTATATATACTAATTTTTAGCAATTTAATTATCTACTATTAATTACATTTTATCTTTTCTGATTATTTTATATAAATAAATCTAATTTATTATCTTATTTATCTTATATATAAATATAAGATAAACTAATATGTTAAAAACTTAGAAGATAAAAAATATCATATTTTGTCTTATCTAAACTATATATATGTATCTTCTATCTTGTCAAATATATATATATATATATATATATATATATATATATATCTTTTTATAATAAATATTATCATTACTTTTGGAATGTTACATTGGAGCTCAGCACAACCTCTATACTATGTGAGCCAGTATCTACACGATGCCGAGTCGCAATATCAGGAGTTGGAGAAATGCCTTTGGCAGTTTTGATCACAACTAGGAAGTTAAGATATTACATCCAAACTTAACATGTTCTAATCACACATGTCTAGCTCCAAATAATCAATATAATGCCACACTTATTGAATGTGTTTTGACATGCAAAAATATATCAAAATCAAAACTAAAACTAAAAGACACTAGTCTTCAATCTAAAAATTAACACGAGTTTACTTGATGAAAACAAAATATGATGTTGAAAATATATGCAAGAAAATTTTCCATATGATACAAACTCAATTTCAATAAAAGATCAAAGTATTCCGTAGTGATAATGAAAAAGAGTATTTTGATAAACACCAAAATGATTTTTTCTTGAAAATGAAATTATTCATCAAAGCTCTTGTGTTGACACTCACGACAAAATGGAGTGACCCGAAGGAAAAAATAAGCACATATTTGAAAGAAAAAACCACCGGCCCTGATTGCTTACAGTTCTACTCGAATATGATTTTCCCTTGGTCACATGACCTTGAGAAACAATAAGCTATCTGCCAAATTCATCTCTCACAACACCACCAATTCCCATATTTTGGGTATTCACGTTTATCTTCACTAATGGATTAATAGGAGGAAGCCAACCATGAATATGGTTGCAAATCAATAAGTCAAATTGGTTTTTTCTTTTCCATGAATGTTAATAGATGGAGGATTCCCCTCATTAAATTTTCTTCAGTGCAATTTGATGTAATTGTCTCGAATGAGACTATTTCATCCTAAAAAATGCGACTTTTCTATCTCAAGAAAAAAAAAATCATGTCGTGATTTGAGGCTATAATTATGATTTAGATATTTTTAATACCATGTTTTGATTTCAAAATTATGTTTGAATAAGTTTTTTTTTATTATAAAATGCGAAAAAATATACATTGAATTGAACATTTTATAATTTAAAATTGACTTGTACAGTGTAACTTTTAAAAAGTTAAATATAAAACTTTCATAAAAATTAAGTGCGTAATTATAATTTATTCCATACTAGGATTTGAAATATAGACTAATATGGATATCTAACACACTATAAGGAGTTTTATGTTCTTCTTTTTTGGTTATAATATTCTTTTGTGTTTGTTTCTAACTTTTGTTTGCATATTCTGATCACATTTGTTTAATAATATTTTTATTTAAATCCTTTTTAGTACTTCATTTACCCAAATAAAATTAGATGTGTTGATTAATGTGATTTTCATGATTTGAACAGACAGAATATATTTTTATTGAAATTTATAGCATATTCAAATTTAAATTAAAAAATCAAGATTTATTTTAATTTCATAAAACACACATATTACACAAATATAAAATAGACTAAATTATATTTGCATTCCTGTGTTTTTTATTTAAATTGCACTCGATACTCTTCCTTTTATATATTACTTTTATATCATTTTCTTAAGGTCTAACTAAAGTGAATTGAAATATCTAAGCAAACAAAATTATCGGTTAGAGTAAATTACACTCGCACCTTTTGTGTTTTTCTCAAATTTCATCCGATATCGTTCTCTTGAATCTTACTTTGACAGATGCGTCAAAGTTGTTGATGTCAATGGCCCAACGATGCCAGTGTCCAGAAAACCAAACACAATGGGTGATGGTGGTTGAAGCTACGACGGGAGATGAGAAGGTGGTGGAGGCAGCGGCTTCATTGACGACGATGGTGGTTACTCTGACGGGAGTGGATGTGCCTGAACACTGTGTTAGTGGGCGATGACGACTTTGAGGAGGAAAAGATGATGTTATAGTGGGAGAGAGAGAAGAAGGAGATGGTGGTAAGTGAAGAGAGATTGTTAAAGAAAAGAATAGTTTATAAAACTCAAGATGTGATTTTGATAAAGAAGATTTTAAATATAAAATTCCATTAAAATTCATTTGATCAACATATGTCTATTTTCTGTTAAATTATTAAACGAGAAATTTTTTTGGTGTAATACGAGCTAAACAATTAATTGATTTTTTATAATAAAAAAAAGAAAAAATATCAAATATAATTTGAAAAAAATAAAAAAGATGTATATATCTGATCATTTTCCAGTGGCATGCATGCTAAAAGTGTTTCGTTCTCCGCCTTATTATTGGGCTAGAATTGAATTTTTGAGATTGTTCCACACTTACCCTATGACGCCATCAGGAACCCTCTAAGCATATGCATGCACTGCTGCCCACTCTGTTGACAACACCGTCCACTGATAAAATCCAAGGCGAGGAGGCCACCATTCCGGTCGCTGTTGAGGTGAGTTCTACTATGAATTATGCGACTTAGTTGTTACTATGAATATCTAGAGGGATTAATAATGTTAATTTTGCAAATAGTTAAAAGGAAGCTGTTCAAAGTTTTTTTTATACTATATACATTGTAAAATTAATAATTGAGTGAGTTGGAAGGTGAGTTTAATTTCTTCCATATCATGATGATATTTTTATAATGCTTTATTATATTTTCCTGAAATTTCATATAAGATTGTTAAAAATGAATAATTTGAAGCTTCTAAAAGATGTTAATATTCCATATGTTCATTGATCATATTCTAGGTTTTGTGGGATATATTTAAATACAGTATATTAAATACAAAAGTAAATTATAGTAATCACTCTTATGGTTTATAAAATTACACAAAAATTTATTTTTTTAACATTTACATTAATCTTTCTTGTAGAAAAATACAATGTAATGTTTTTCAAATAATAAAGAAGGTTAGTGTAATGTAAAAGAGAATATTAATGTATATTTTTTCAAATAATTAAGAAGATTAGTGAAAGAATAGAAAAATAATAGAAATTTATATAATTTCTCAAAACTTCTATTTACTTTAAACAAAATTTTAAAAATTGTTTTATTTTTTAGATAAGTAGAATTAGAATTGGTGATAGTTGATAAGTGTTATTCAATAATATAATAAGTTTTTTTTTGTAATCATTATATTTATACGAAGTTATCTCTATCGAGAGTAATGACAAAATGTTGTCAAGGACCTTGAACACACAATAGTATTCTTCTCAAACACAATATATTTAATACTCAAAAATGTTGTCAAGGACCTTGAACACACATGGATATTCTCCTCAAACACAATATATTTAATACTCAAAGATCAACTAGGATTCGAATCTTGAACCACTTGATTAATAGATACAAATTATTATCACTTATGTCAACGGTTGTTGGTAATAATCTAATAAGTTTCATAAAGTTATCAAGAAAAAAATTTCAAAAATAATTTTATAAAAATGCTTCATTTGCTTATTTGTACATTATAGGATTTTTAAGTAGACATTTTTAATGTCATGATTTGATTATAAAATCCTATTTAAATTTCTTTATAAATACTAGCACAGTAGAACCAAAATATAAAGACAATATAAATTAATATTTCTTTATAAATCAAAATTTTGTAAGTTTAATGTATTGTTAGTGCATGTATTTTATTATTAATGTAAACTAATTAAGTTTATATATTTTGTGGATATGTTTGTAAGTAAGTTGTATTTTTGAAGAATAAAAATGTCAATATATTGTTAATTTTAGAGACATATTTGTTAGTAACTTTAATCATATGTCTATGTGAGCATCAATTTTATGATATTTTTGTCTTTGTGTGTCACGTATGTGAATTTCCTAATGTTAAAAGGACAAAAGTTAAGGCGAAATAAATTTATCTCACTTTTTATACTTTAAGAGACTAAATTTTGGTTTTTTATATTCCAAGGACAAAATTGTAGCACTATATATTTTGAGAGACAAAAATATATAACTATTTATCCTAACACAGTATCCTTAAAAAGAAAATCTATAATTATAGTTTAATCCATATTATAAGGAGCTGGAATATACGCTAATTTGAATATCATGTGCTTTAAGTCCATTTTTTTTCTTTATTTGTAATTTTTGTTTTCATTTACTAATCATATTTTTTATGTAACCATGACATGAGTTTGAATATTCATCAAGTTTGCCTATTATTAGTATTTGTGAAAGAATTTGACTAATGACTTTTTAAGATTTTCAGATCTAATTATGTATTTTTTATTAAGATTTTATGGTATAATATGTTTTTTTTTCATTAATAAGATTTAAACCAGAATACTTTTATTTTGAAGTAAATGCATAGTACATTACTCCTTGAATGATTGACTTGTACAGTTGTACATATAACAAACCACGTTTCCGTATACGTACGCATGTAATAACCAATTAATCTAAGAGCAATGATAATAATAAATAAATTTTTTTGACTAGGGCAGTGACACACACAACAGAAGCAAATAAAGAAAAAAGAGTCATATCGGGGGAATGAAATGCACACCATGACCATGAAGCTTTGTTCCTCTGTACTATTCAATTCAGTTTTTTCCTTTCACGGACGATAGATTGATGTGCCTGCTCCGAATCCAAATCCTAACGAATCAAGACTCAAATCCAATCTACATGTTTCTACTTTCTAGCATAGCATAGATTAAATTAAATACTCTTCCCTGCTCTGTTACTCGTAACCACCAACCACTTCTTCCACCAAAACCCTCAAACCTAACTCACTCGATCCCTTTCTGTTCAATTCCATGGCTTAAAGATTTTGAGCTGCATCAATTCAATTAATTAGGTTCATTTGATAACAGAGAGACTGAAAGTCACTATGCAGGCCAGACAACGGAGTCCGCGAGGGTTTTACCCGTCGGAGTACCGCCAGCAGCGTGACGGGGGGCTGGGGAGAGGCCGGAGAGGTGGCGGCGTCGGCGGCGACATTTTCGTCGAGGCGGGGCGGCTCGCGGCGGAGTATTTGGTCTCCCAGGGGCTGCTGCCGCCCAACGCGCTGCCGCCGCCCAAGTGGCAGCAGAACCATAAGAGTCCGGCGGAGGGCAGCGGGCGGCAGTCGGCGCTGACGCGGCTCGGGAGTGTTGATGGGAGGAGGAAATTGGGTGGGTTTGATGAGTTTGGGCAGAAGGGAGGAGGGAGGAGGCGGGGGAGTTTCAACAGGAACAATGGGATGGATTGGGGGAGGGAGTTTAGGAGGAACGGGTCTTGGTCTGATCGGGTTCGTGCCGGTGGTGGTGAGGATGATGATTATGAGAGTGGTGGATTTAGTGTTAGACAGCAGGATGAGGAGGATCAGCAGCAGCAGCAACACCAGCAGCAGCAGCATCAGAATAGTGTTGATGATGCTTCGGTGAAATCGAATTCGAATTTGAATGAATTCATGCCAAGGACTGAGGACGGTGGTGAGGATAGGGATAAGGAGAGGGTGAATGCTGAAGTGTTGGAGGTGAAACCGAGTGGTGTAGGGAAAGATGTGAGTGATGTGGATATGGAGGTTGGTGTTGGTAATGATTTGGAGATTGTGAGTGTTGGGGTTAAGGAGGTGAAGGATGGTGGCAACGTCGACGATGATAGTGAGAGATTGACGAATGTGTCTGCTCAGTTGAGTGATCAGGAGAATAGTAGCTCTGGTGGGGTTGTTGCTGATTTGGTTTCGCTGTGCAAGTCTGTTAAGGTGCCCACCAGGACGCGATCTTCGGTTACGCGCAAGAATTTGAAGGCTGGGAAGAACCCAGATGGGAGTGGGACTGCACAAGATGTCGGGGATCTTCAAGGAGCTGAGCAAGTGGTGCCTGAAAATGAGTCTGTTAAAGGGTCCTCATCGGGTGATTTGCTAGGTGAGAAAAGTTATGATATAGTACGTGTTGACGCGGATGTTGCCGAGGTAGAATCTGTTCATGCTGCTGAGGATGTGAAAGAATTAGATGCCATGTGTAAAGCCGAGGAAGTTCAGTCTGTAGCATGTCAATCTGGTCAGGATAGAAGTTTTATGCAGGATAACAACCAAGAGTCTGGTGCTACACTACCAGAGTATGGAGGTTGCAGTTCCTTGGCTGAGGAACGTGGTGAAAAGCGTGTTGCTGAAGATAATGATGATGTGTGGGAGGACAACAAGAAGCTGAGAGAATGGGTGCCTTCCCTTGTTCCAAAGATTGGGGGTGGGGGGTACTTTCTGCATAGTAACCCAATTGAAGTGAAAGAGAGCTCAGTAGAAGATGAAATTTCACATATTGACAAAGTGACCATGGCTTCTGATCAGGGGAGCCTGATGAGTAGCGGTTCTCAGTTCACAGAAGGTGGAGATAGACCATTTCTTCAATGTTCAGAGGAAAAGCCTTCTTTGCTGAGTTCGTTTAGAACCTGTGATCTGAATCTCATTGAAGCGTCTGAAGTGCATGAAAATCATGTTGATCATCCAGTTCTGATTTACCCCCCAGCGGTTTCTGAAACAAAGAAAGCTGTGCCAATTGACATAGATCTGACTATGAGTCATGCTAGTGTATCAGGGAAATTCAATACTCATGCAACAAATGGCAAGGAGATTGAAGTAATTGATTTAGAAAATGATGATTCCATTCAAGAAGAGAAGTCAATCGACAATATGGATAGAAAGTATGTTTTTCCTACTTCCTTCCCCCCTGGATATTTTATGTTATCCTTTTTAAGCGTTCTTTTATCCAATCTCTCAAATTTAGTGTTTGTTAGGATATAATTTATCTATTTTTTTATCCTTGCTTTCATTTACTTAGTGAAAATATCAGCTGGAGCATATAGTTTTAAACATCCTTCATTTACTTGCCACTCTCTTCGTAATATGTTGTATTTGAAATCACAGGACAGAGACTATGTTTCCTGGCCTTGAAGGTTTTTCCAACCATGCTCAAAATGCAGCTGACATGCATGATGCTCAGGATGGATATGGGCTTCTGATATCAGAGTTGCTTGGGCCAGATTTCCCTAACTGTTCTTCAGTACCTGGTGACATAAACTCTGTGCACAATGAAATGGGCCTTCATAGTGGAACGGTACAATGCTACCTTCAAATTGATATATTTTGATACATGTCCTTTTAATATAACCTTTGCTGACTTGATTGTTGCTGCATGCCTTTATAATCTACAATGAAATGATTCTTTATTCTGAGAAGATTTTTCTTAATAATCATGACGATTTTCACATAATTTCATTCTTTTCGTTTCAGGGGACACTTGCTGAGGATGATTCCATATATATGTCGCTTGGAGAATTAAGTATGCCAGATTTTTATTAATGGTTTGTTTTCTTATTTGTTAAATGTACCTGTGATTTGCGTTAGTCGATATTTGATGCTGCAGTTACGAGTAATTGGGTAGGTTACTACACTAATTCTTTAGTTGACTTTTGAGGTGGTTGAGATACAAGCTATCTATTAATCTGTTCTATAAAATACAGGCATAGCTGTTCTCTTGAACTATAGAATGTACATAGCCTTTTTCCTATCATTAATAACACCAAGACACACATATACTGCTAGACACTTCTGTATATGGGCTCTCTCAAAGATGCTTTCATCTTTCTACATTTTATTTGGATATGGGAATCAGGTGATCAACCCTAACAGTTAGGGTTTGGATGTGTTCTCCAATCATCCATGTTTGGTTGTGCCCTATAGCTCCCACATTTTGAGACCTTTTATCCTTTGAAGATTGATTGATTCCAACATTCAGATTGTCTTTCCTTGATCAATCAGCCTACCCAACCTTGCTGCCATCTACCTTTTCATGTACTTCTACCACATAGTAGTCCTGTCATCAATGTTGGTATGTGACACAATCTTTTGTAATAATCTGTTCAGAGCTCCCCAGCTTCTTTTTTGGTTCTGTCTATAATGCTGCCACATGGTTGTATTGCAGCTCTCAGATTAACCATTTGCAATTGTTTTTGAGGCCGATTTGGTTATGTGATTTTTGTTCACCTCACCTACATATTTTGCTGCCTGGTTTATACTTTGTATCCTGCCTATAAATTGTAACTTCATCTTTACTTTTACTTTAATGTAACTAAAGATGATTGAATGGAAATCCTCAAGTGTGTTCTCCACATTTAGGCTCTATTATATTAGAAAACTTAGCTTGCTCGGTAAGCTGAAGAGAGGTAAGTACATAATACAGAGCTCTGAACAGAGCAGGTACAGCAGGTATACAAAAGACAAAAATAAAATGTAAGCTACTACTCTAGGTACATCATGACCTATTTTCCAACATTCCCCAGTGCTCATGATGTCCTTGGCCAAGGAACCAAAGTTCCACAGAAGAGGACCAGGGCAAGTAGTTTTTGCTGCCATTCAGCTTTTGTGAGGTTATGACTGGTGTCCCAGAAAACGAAATAGTGGGATCCATAGTGGAACTAACAGTGGGACCGACGGAGGAGGAAGATCCAGAAGGATTTGTGGAGGCCATCTCACAAAAGAGAGAGACAAAAGATTCACACAAACAAAACCTTCAAATTTCCCAACTTGAAGAAACACCAACGTTGAAGAGAGATAATGAAGATTCAAGAGCAGATTTGAGCCCACATAGGTCCGGCGAACCTTTCTGGACTGTTGGAGCATGATTCTGACCGGAAGAAGGCGGTGCGTCGGTCTCAGCTCCAAGAGAGACGCTGTGGGGAAGCTGTGCGTGATGGCATGTGGCAGACTTTCGGAGTGCGTGACTTGCAGGGATAGGTCTTGCTCACTGAGGTGCACCAAACCCTGGTTTCGGTTGAGTTATAGCTGGTGGCGGATTGCTCCCACTCTGATACCAACTTGAATGTTACTAAAGATGATTGAATGGAAATCCTCAAGTGTGTCCCACAGTTTGGCTCTATTATGTTAGAAAACTTATGTCAGTAAGCTGAAGAGAGGTAAGTACAAAATACAGAGCTCTGAACAAAGCAGGTACAACAGGTACACAAGATAAAAATAAAATGTAAGCTACTACTCTAGGTACATCATGACCTATTTTCCAACACTTTTGATTGAAGCTGCATAATACAATCAAATAGGCTAAACACAAGGGATGAGGACCAAATTTACAACTTTTTTCTTAGAATTTGAGAGCTTGAGGTTAAAGAAGCATCGAAGAGGATGACAAATAACAAAGCAATTGGAGTGGATCATTGAGGTATAGAAGGGTCTAGGAGAGAAAAGTATTAGTTGGCTTGCAAAATTGTTTAACAGGATTACGAGGTCTTAGAAAATTCTGTACAAGGGGATAAAGCCCATGAATCATACTATGAAGTTATAGGTAAGGGCAATTGAACAAAGATTAAGATGTCTCTCACGTTATTGAAATTCAATTTGATTTTTTGCCAAGGAGGTGAACCATGGAGTGATGTACTTGCTATAATGTTTCCAGTTCAGGTTGGCATGAGTGGTAAGGGATCTTGCTCCTTAAGCAAGATGTTGGGGTTGGATTTCCAGTTCTTGTGAATGGAGAAAACCTAGTTGAGAGGGGTCTAACCTTTTGCCTTTTGTACCCCGGAAAAGATTAGGCCCTACGCCGGTGGGGAACATTCCTTGTGAAAGCAACAACAACAACAAAAAAAAAGCTTTATAAGTTCTTATTAGGAACTATCTTTTGTAATGTGGGAATTGAGTTTTTTCCAATACACCCTCCTCACACCCAACACTATTGGTCTTGGTGCATGGATAATAATATAATATGGTAAGTGATCCAATAATAGATCTAGGATAGGCTTTAATACCATCTTAGACTTTGGGTCTAACTCATCCCTACGAAACCGTTTTGTAAGGTCAGTGGTACCTAAGCTTTATAAGCTCTTATCAGGTACTATCTCTAGTCAAAGTGGAACTTGGTTGGGTTTTTCCCAATATTGGGATTATAGTATTTTATGATATTTATTGATGATTATTCTTGTTGCACAAGGTTATCATATACGAAAATATCTGATCTACTTTCTATATTTGAATCCTTTTGTACTTTCACAATCAATTTTGTACCTCTATATCTTCTATTTTTTTATATGGCCCAGGAATAATTTTCTGGTTTACAACTTTATGGCCTCATAGGGCATACCTCATCAATCTTCATGGAATCACAACCCTCGGCAAAATGGCATCGTAATGTGTAAAGACCATTAGTTAAAAGAATGCTCATATTTTGGTCCTTCACAATAATGTCCTTTTGAGGTTTTGTGGTGATGCAGTTCTCATATTTTACTTAATTGCTTACCCCCTTTGGTTTTACTAAACCAGATTACCCCTTCTTTTCCCCTTTGTGAGTTTAGCTTCACCTTGCATGTGCTTTGTTCTTGATCTTGATCTTGGACAAGACAAACTTTGTGCCAAGTCACCCAAAAGGATATTGATGTTTTTCTTCAGGTGCAAACTGTTACCTTACCATATCAAATTTTACCTTCTTTGATAGTTCTACTGAGCATTCCTTTGTGTATGAGGTTCTTCATGTTCCTTTGACTGGTTCTTCTGCAGAGTTTAGGTTTATTGTTGTTGCTCGCATCCTAATCCTTGCCAGACCTCTTGAAGCACCTGTTGACTCTCCTTCTCCAATTCCCTTACCTTGCACAATCCCATCTATAATAACCAGTCTTTCTGTTTCCTTTTGAAAAGTTATTTGCTCCAATCCCAGTCTGCATTGCATGTATGATTTTGAGTCACTGATTCTATTTTCACTCTATTATACTTTTGGCACATCTTTTCATCCTGCCTATATTCCAATGATTACTGATAAGGTTTCATGCCATTGTGGGTTACAAAAACAATGGTGCATTTGATGAAATGATTGCCTTGCATTCTAGTGGCACTTGGTGGCTGGTTCTTTTATCTTTTACATTTGGTTGTTTCTGTGCATACACAGTTAAAGTTGGTCAAGTGGC
The DNA here is from genome assembly GCA_013407115.1 of Glycine latifolia. Taxonomy (NCBI): domain Eukaryota; kingdom Viridiplantae; phylum Streptophyta; class Magnoliopsida; order Fabales; family Fabaceae; genus Glycine; species Glycine latifolia. Next base: position 39,957,891 of record CM023946.1, read on the forward strand.
CAGATTGATTGGCTCAAAGCAAAGTGTGTTGTTAATTGCTTGACAAAGATGCATGGGTTGGGTTATATTGATACCTTCTGACCTATGGAGTTATAAATGTCTTTCTTTGCGGTGAGCTTGCTAGAGAGGTTTATATGGAGAAAACACCATAAGGTGTTTGGATTAGTGTGCCACCTGCATAATGCTCCTTGTATTTTAAGACAACCTTTGCAGTCATGGTTTGGGAGATTTAACATATTTATTTAGCAGTTTGAGATGATTCATGGTGAGGAAGATCCCTCTATTTTCTATTATCACGCCTCACAATTCCATGCGCATACATTTGGTTGTCTATGCAGATATTGCCAGATCTCCTTCAAATAGATATTTGACTTTAGGGTACTTTGGAGGCAATCTTGTATCTTGAAAGAGTATGAATCGGGGTATTATTGCCTTGTCAAATGCAGAAGCAATGGCAACATGTCAACTCTTTTGTCTAAAACTATTGATATTTGACAAACTGACAATCAAGTAGCCTTACATGCTTGTTCCAATTTAAACTATTTTCTGTGAGGACCATGCAAACAAAAAGGAGTTAGGTTTTCCTTTTCATGAAGAAATCTTGTCACGGTGTATTTTTACTTTTTTGTCACTTAAATGACTAACAAGATATCTTATCACTCTTTTGGTGATCCTTGGATTATCTATATTTATAACAAGTTTTTTGCATATGATTTATATGCTCCAACTGAGGGAAATGTTGAGTTGGTTATCTATCTATAAAATCATTGTTTCCCTAAAGATTTTATATATATATATTAACTGAGTCTTTGTGTGGCAAAGCAATGATGGCCATGTATTGAAGCTTTGCCTGTTTAGTTGTTGGCACTTCGTTTTGATCTCGAAAGGGAGAAAAACAAAAGGAGGAATAGGGCGAGGATGTATGGTTCATGAAGCCTGCATTTTTTAAGGGTTACTTTCTTTCATGTGTATATATTTGTAACAAAGCTTTAGTTTATTGAGGATTTTTTTTTTCCTTTCCCTATCTTAGCCCTATCCTATAACTTCAACAGTTAATTGGGAAAGATATTTTAGACTGAGTTTAGCAAGTGGATCATATAAACATCTCTGCTGCATGTTCTTTGTGAGGGAGGTAGGGTGTAGTATGGGTACATTAAAATTTAAAACATAGCTTGCGTAGTTGCGTTTACCCGTGCCTGAATATATGATTCTCGACTTAAAGCATGATAAGAATCCAGAATTGAAACATAATTGATTATTGCAACTTTTATGAGATGTCATTATTAACTTAAAAATTTATAAAACAATGATAAAAAATTTGTGTGCAGATTTCACATTTCCTATGTATCTAAACTGATTGCTCTGTGTAGGCTTTTTGCGGCCATGGGAGCAACCTCCATCGCAGGATTATCAGAAACACTTTTGATCTGTGATCACTCAGAACTCTCAGGAGACATATGTAGTGGTATGTTTAGTCACTAGCTTTATACAAAAATGAAATGTTGTTTTCTTTTTTTTGTCATTTTCATAATTGTCTCCTCTTAGGGTTATGTATTTATGTAAGCTGAATTTTATGTTGTCCAATGTTCACCTCTCTTTGATGCCTCTGCATCACTACTAGGGTTATTAGAGGAGAATTGTGTCGAATGATGCAAAATTGTAAAATATCCCATTGTAACACATTTGCTTATGTATTTGGCCATTATTTAACGGAATGGCTTTCAATTGACATTCTTGTTGAGTTTCTTGCATAAATTAGAATTAACTTATGCATTTAATTTTTTTTTTTAAGTTTTCATTTAATTTATGATAATTTCAGGTGTATAACTAGATTTTATCTTTTTTTTTAGAGTTGGTTATAACTTATAAGAGAAGTTTAATTCATTTTATTTCTTTAATATTGTTCTCTTCTAAGAAATTATTGGAATATTTATTCGAACTATCACATAATTATGAATCAAATTCCATAAGTGGTCACTACAAATTTCTTGTCATTTAAAAATATTTATTCATAATAAGCAACTGCCACCCAAACTTGGTGAATATGTAATTTACATGTTTTGAAGATACAAATTTTGAGAGCCTACCGTGAAATTTGTCTCGTGCTTTGACAATCAATATTAGGGTTTTGATTTGTTTTACACTTGTTTAGGAGGGAATAAGAAGAAAATAGAAAAGAAATATCAAATTTGTACTGTTTATTGAGAAGAAATAGGAAGGGCGGATGTTTTTTCTTAGACCCACAAGAAAATTTTTCCTCTAAATTGACGGGAATATAGGGGAAATGAAGATCTCTCTTTTTCATGTTTGTTATTTTAGTTTCTTTAAAAGCTAATATAATGGAACAAAATAAAATATTTGATAGAAATTAATGGAACAAAAAACTTGAATTTTTTAATTAGTATAAAAATATTTGTTATGTAATTTATTTATTGTTTTCTTTTACTAATTCAAATGAAGGATAAAAGTTTTATTACTTTCCTTTTTAATTTTATCAAATGGTGTATCTTTTCTATTTGTTTATTTCTAATTCAAAGAAAGCATTAATGCTTTTTCATTAAAAGTCGTATATATGTTGTTCTATGTAACTAAAATTACAAACAACTATTGTCATGAACTCGCACACTTGTATAATCATGAATTTTGACTTGTTCTCCAACTCACAAAGCTTAGTAACACATAATACAATGACATATGACATGTGTTGGACAGATTGTCCTCACAGACTTATCTACATAAAATGCAAATCTCCGAGAGGTCTTTCCTAATAATAATTAAAGTAACATAATTAACATTCTCTTTTAGTGAGAATACCCCTTGAATTCATTAAAGAAAAAAAAGAAAGAAAAATGTGGGAGAGAGCTTTATAATCAAGTATTTTGACAACTTTTTTGTGTATTTTTTTTTCTTGTTTAACATTATAAAGTCATACACACATTGCATAAATAATCCTTCTGTTTTTAATCATAAAGACTCTTTCAACTAATTTATATTTCTTAAAAAAACAATTGATTTAGTTAATCATATTAAATTATTCAATTATTGATACTATTATTCTAGTACTTTTTTCGTATCTTTTTTTTTTCATTTAATTATTTTTCATTAATATTTGGAGAACTAATAATTAAGTAATGGTATGTAGGAAAAAAATAATTAATCCATCTAGAAATTGGATAAGAGTCTTATACAAAAAGACAAACAAATTTTGGAAAGAATCTTAAAATTAGGATGGAGGAAATACTTTAGACACTCTCATTCATTATATACATTATTTTTTTCTTTTACAATACACACATACTTAAAAAAAATAACACACTTTGAGGATTCACTACATAACGGACACGTAAAAATAATCAATTTATCACTTATTATCTTTTTTTTCCTCACTCAACACTCACACTAAGTCAATTGATATATTGTGTGTATTTAAGTATATCATCTTTTTCTTAATATATGTAATTTTTCCATTTTTTATCCTTCTATTTTTTTTTCATTTTTAGTTCCTTTAATGTGACAATAATGTGATACCAATAATATTATATTATTACCCATGTGGCATAATGATGTGTCACTTTTTGTTGACACTACATTAATGACATAATTATATTGACATCATCTTTATTAATGTGATACATGTTGATGTCAACATATATCAACACTTTATCGTTTTTAATGGGATTTGATGACAAAAATTAAAAAAAACAGGTTTAAAATTATAGAGACAATTTTGAAAAAATATTGGAAAAAATGTAGTATATTATCAAAATAAAATTTTATTTAAGTCAAATAAATAATATATATATATATATATATATATATATATATATATATATATATATAATGGTTTAAATGTTTTACAAATTATCAATGAAAAATTCACTGCCTATTATACATATTGCCAACATAATTTCTCGTTCATAATATTAATGCGATACTCATTTACAATATATACATTATTTTATGAATTATATTTATAGTATCAAGGAAATATTTAGTTTTAGTGATATTTTAATTTATAATAATTTATTCATATATAATGACGTACTTTAGGGGACTTATTTTAAATATGTAGATTCTAAAATATAGAGTATACAACTACATTACAGTAGGTCTTATCTTTTTTGTTAAAGCTATGTCAGCATAAATTGCCAGCTTTTCGCTAACTGTGTTTTGGTTATCAAAAGATTCTTTACTCTCATTCTCTTGAAGTGGTTTTCCTTTTGTCTATCCTTTTCATAATTTTTTAAAATTTAAATATATTCTGCATATTTTTTATGCTTTTTAGATGAGACTGCTGGTTTTAACTGACTTTTAAGATAGTATGGGGGAAGTATACTCCATATTAAGTTATTAACCAATGTCCGATATCTTCTAATAATAATAATAAAATCCCCGCAGTGAGCAAAAAAGGTGGTACATGTAAAAGGTAACAATAATATATAATAAATATGGATTAAATATGATCGTGTCCTTTAAATATTAATGAATATTAGTTTTAATCCTCTGAAAATAATTCTATTGTATTCTCCATTTGGTCTTTGAAAATTTTAAAATTTTCTTTTGATGTTCTTTATTAACTTCCTTAATATCTTTTATTAAATGTAAGTTACCTCTATGTATTGTAAATTATGTTACTGAGACTTAAACTGTTACGGTCCATGTAACTATTGATGTTTGTTCCATAATCAGACTCCACCAACAGAGATAATATAGGAATTTAATTTTATGTACTGTTTGGAAGTAGTAGAGCTGTAATATTTTTTTTCTTCTTCTTTCTAGCAGGACACATTGCATGCGAATGCTGGAAATAAAAATGTTAATTAAACTTTTAACTAGAAAAATAAATGAAGTTAAATAATGTTAAAGTTGAAACAATTACTACGGTAAACTTTTAACTAGAAAAATTAATGGAGTTAAATAAAATACTTAAAAGGTGCATTTTAAAAATATTAGGACCAAATGCATTGAAATTATTTCTAGGAAAACTAAAACCAATGACTCAATATTTAAAAGAATAAAATCATATTTATCCTTAATAAATATTTATCTACTACTATATGATGTATTTATAAGAGTTTATAAATGATTTGAATTTCTTTAACACAAAACATAAGAGGAGCAATATTACTATCTTAGTATAACGTCATAATTTTACTTCGATTAGGATAAGATCTAGTCTTTACATGTATATCTTAGGAATCCTATATCTAAGAACATTTATTTCGCTCAACATCTACAAATTGAGTTTTGGCTTTTGCTTCAGCACTTTCCAAGTTGCCATTTAAAACAGTTTTAATAATGATATTTAAGTCATGTTTAAATAAATTTCTTCATAAAAACTTTTAAAAGAAAAGAAAATAAAAAATAAACTTTTTTATAAGTGAAAATTAACTTATGTATAAATTAAAAAAATCTTTTAGAGAAACTAACATGAAAATGATTATGCATATTAGCTTATAATATGCCAATTTTATTTTATAGAAAAACTCATTTCATTTTTTTTTCCTATTTTCTTTTCCCATAAATATATAAAAAATTTATCCAAACATATCCTTTGCCCAAAACAAATTTCCTAAAACTTATAAGTGATTGTAATTGTAAAGGAGGAACATGAATACCAACTCATCCATACTTTCTTTTGTGAAGATACATACAGTTTTGTATTTTCTATTTGTTTTGATTTGGATTCATAATTATCTTTTGGCATTTTAATGTTGTAGTCAATGATTCTTATCTGTTTCCCATAAATTGTCTTATTTATTCATTGGATTCTTTTTTTTTTAATGTATTTACTCATTGGATTCTAATAATTTAGTCTGACTTCATTTGATCTCAATAATTTATCAAGTTGGTCAGTTCTGCTTTGTTAATTTTTTCGATTTACCAATTTGATGCTTCAAATTTCCAGTTGCTGAATCTAACAGCTCATTGTTTTTTAAGTGCCTCTTCAAGGGGAAAAAGATCTCAGTAACTAAGAATTATGTAATTAATTGTATTATTCTTAACTTTGAAAATCAACACATAAGAAAAATGCAGTTCTAATAAAATAAAATTTAAAACAATTTTCTTTATCTACTTGCATAGCATGTGGGTTTGCATCCCGTTGAAAACAATTTTTGTTCACCACTTGTCTTCAAGGTATTCATTTAAATTCCTCAACCGTTGAGCAATTCAAAAGTTGATGTAGAAAACCTCAGCTGAATTCCACTAATGAATTTTTATTGATCTATTATACGCAGTAGAGGAATGCAAATTCAATCAAAGGGCAGCAACATATTAAGGTAACTACTAGATTTTCCATTGGCACTATCATATTCTCCAACGTTACAGTAAATGCCTCTAACAAGAAAAACATTATTGCCACTGTATTACTTTTTTTTTTGTTGAGGAGGCAGACAAGGAACATTAGTAGTACATTCATACTCAGTAATGCTTATTTTGCCATAGTAACATTTACACACCTTTCACTACATGTGTTGTTTTGTATGAAGTTTTGATAGTAAAGTAGAAGACAAAAAACACATACTCATATCTTACTCCTCATTCTCACCAACCTTGCCAATGTCTCTTGAGCTGCCAAGGTCTGTGCATGGTTGTGGCCAAGCATCACAGTTCTGATACTGATGCATGTTCTGCACAGTTCCTTGGCACTGTCTAGATGCCCCCCTCTTGCTAGCAACTTTGATCTTGTCTCCAGCAGTGTTGCCTTCAACAAGGTCACATCCTGCCACACATATTCATCCACTTTTTGGCCTCTTTGCAGCCTCCTTTTCCAACAGATTGAATTATGTGAGGACCAATCTTGGATTTGAGAGACAAAGGACTTCTCAACTTCCTCCAGTGCATTGGTGCACACCCTTAAGAGCTCCAAGGATGAATTGCATCTTGAGTAAGTGGTGAAGGCTTGAATTGCTAAGGGGAGAGCTGTTCTCTTGATGTACAAAACCATGTCAATTGCCTTCAGCTGCACAAGTGGAGGCTCAGATTTGAACCCAAACACAAGGAAAGCTGAGGTCCATAAGTGATCTGATTTCACATGGCTGCCCATTTTTCTCACTCCTTGAATTGCAGCCTTGGCATACTGCAAACCACCTTTTCTTTTGGCGAATGCTTGTGTTATGGGGTGGAAATGAAGCCAGCATCCATCATGTTGATTAGCCCTTCTGGCCAGTCCCATTTTCACAAGAAGCATTGCTGAATCTTCTTCATTTTTCCACGACCGCGATGATAAACAACTAGGTGTTAGGCTCAGAGATTTGGTCCACTTCTTGAGACGGTTTTCAACCATAGGAATACTCTTTGCTGCATTGGCTAATAAACTGGCTGAAATGGGAGCAGGGGAAAACCAGCCACTCACAAGCAGCATTCTTATGGCCAAGATGTTCCCTTTAGCTTTAGTTTTCTCCAAAGTCTCCAAACAAAAGAGGAGGGTCTTCATGAGAAAAGGGTTGCTCTTGCACCATTGCCCTTCTGCAATGCTCATATAGCAAGAGTTTGAATCTTCATTGAGTGACACCTGATTTATGGCCTCAAGGAGAGAAGAAGGGCCTATTGCAAGTTCAGACAGCAATGAACCAATCATCCACAAGCCAAAGCTCAACCTTCCAAGTTTCTCATTGAACTTTTCTAGGATGTCTATCTCATCTGCTGGATAATCTTTCATTTTTCTTCCTATCATCAGAATCATTGCATCAGATAATGACAAAGGTGGAAGCTGAATAGTATCATAGCTCATTACTTTGGACAACCTAGTAGTAACAATCACATGTGTCCCTCCTGTGTTTTTTGGTATCAAGTCATATAGATCTTTCCCTTCCCACCATTCCACTTCTGTCTCAAGATTATCAATTATCAGCAAGTAAGGAGTCTCACCAAACAGTTCCCTCTTGACTCTCTTGAATGCTTCAAATTCTTGCTCCTCAAAGCTACGAATCCGACCTCTTTCAATCTCAGAATCAGCACCAACATCCAATCCCAAATTGAGAGACAAATTCAATAAGTTCTGCCTAAGATACCCGGCTTCACCACCAACCCACAAGACCATTTTGTACTTCTGGTGATATCTATGAGCAAATTCTAGTGCCAGCTCAGACTTTCCAATCCCAGAAACTCCATTAATGCAAATCACACTGCTACACAAGCTCTTGCAGTTTCCACTCTTTGACTTCTTATTCTTCAACCTCTTCGCAGAATTGTTTCCTATGGTTGGTTCAACCCAAGCCTCTAAAGTTGGCTCTTTGCTCCTCCCCATCTCTAGACTAATATACCTTCCACACCTACCTATCACTGGCTCACTTTCCTCATCTGCAAGGCCTTCAGATTGTCCACTTCCACTAGCTTCTCCTTTGGTGAATGCCCTACAATGATCTTGGACTTGTTCCATGCAATTCCCTCGACCGAAAAAAAGGCCTTCAATCTCCATGATCTCCTTCTCTCTTCCTACAAAATATGTGTTCCTTGGAAAAGGTAAACTCTCAAATCCTTGCATATTATCCTTCTGCTCAGCATTCTTCCTACCAAGTCTTTCTCTTAAGATACCAGCAGCTTTCGCTATGCAGCTTCGCCAGTTACCATCGTTTGCCTCTAGATTCAACTCATTGCACTTTATTAGTCCATCAATTGCCTCTTTACATTCTTTGTCAATAGAGTTGCAGTTAAGAAGAGACATAATCTCAGAAGGTCCTGTATCAAACAAGAGAGGGATCAAGTTTTTTTTTTGAGCAAAGAATCTCACCTCCTCCATGGTATAATGGTTGAGGAAGCTGGAACTTGTAACAACCACCACTCCAAATGCCACCGAGCAAAGGACTCTATCAGCAATCTCATGGCTCTGACTGTCTGAGTACTTTGCTCTATCAGCAAGCATGCAATCAATCCCTTGAAGCTCAAGCTCAGACTTAAGCCACTTGCAGAAGCGCACCAAGTTGGGGTTCTGGCCATGGAATCCAATGTAAACATCACAGCTTCTTAGTTTAGCATTGGAAGCAGGTGAGATAGCACCTTTTGCAAAAGAAATTCGGGGGACTTGAAATGAGAATGAGATGCGTTCAGGAGCTGCTTCAGGAACACATGTCACATATTTGAGCCTTGTGTCAGCAGTGTCATCAGAGAACTCATATTGATCAGAAGGGGGGGTATAGGAACTGCTAGGCACATCTTCTGGGGTGGAAGTGGTTGTTGTTGTTGGTAGTGATGGTTGGTTTTCCAAAGGAGAAGAACCATTAGGTGGGTCTGGGATTATGGCCCTTGGAGATATATATGGAGACTGCAATGCTGAAACAAATGCTGAAGAAGGTGGGGACACAAGAGGAGAGCCATAAGGAGATGATTCTGTGGTATTGTTTATGTTTGGTGAAGGTAAGTTTGAGTTGTCTAAACTCACCTCACCTTGTTTGTTGCTGCTTGCAATCTTAATTTTAAGTGTGCTAGAGATTGCAGTGTGTGTTGCATTGGTGCCTTGGTGGTTGTTGTCCTCTCTTTCACTGTCCATGAATAAGAAACTCTTCAAAGAAGGCTAACAAGTGCAGTGCTAGTGGCCTTTAGGATAGGATGATAGATCTCACTATAGATGTACATACATAGTATATTACTCTACACTCTGCTGTATTTCTTTCTTAATAATTAGTAATGGCTCCTCTATTGTTTGTGTGGGTCATAGGTAGGTCTTAAAAAAAAACCATTATTTGTTGCTAGGAAACAGGAGACCTGAATAATGTATCTGTGTGGCTCTGACTATGACCCTACAGCATTTGCTTGGTCCTGGAACCATAAATGCAATCCAATGGTAAAAGGCTAAGACACAAGAGTTCTGCATGTGGTGCACAGACTCATCACTTGGCTTTTAGTAACTGAAGCTGTGTGCTGTACTTCAAAACTGATTGATGTGGTGTGTGAGTTGTGAAGCATCAAACTGTGTGCTTGATGAATGTGAAAGCTTGGAGATGAGTTTCAGCTTCCAGTTTTGGCCATGCTACTATACTGTAGTTGAAAAGGAAACAGCAAAGAAAAAATGTCAGTCTTAGAAATCAGAAGTGTGACTCTCAACATCACTAAGCCAACCTTATTTGGTGATAGTGATGCTAACTAACACTTCTGTTCTGAAAGTCTGAAACCATTGAAGTTACCTTATTTTCCCACCATTTTTAGCTGAACAAACAAAAATGTAAAGGCCCTTTTCTTCTCTATGTCTGCTTCAACTTCAACTCCAGGGTTACCCTTTGAAATGAAGGGAAAAGAAATGACCCTTGTCTAAGTCCAGTGATACCCTTTCTCTCTCCATCATGTAGTTCTGCAGGGTATCTAACGTGGGGTTGATTCTCCCAAGTTTGAATTGAACATATAGTATTGATTTCTCTGCCAAAACAAATGGACACATAATAATTAAATAAGCACTTAAAAACAAGTATGGTGCCACTACCAAAAGAAAGAAAAAGAAAAGTATGGTGTAGTATTTCAATACTAAATAGTTTAATACACCGTAGTGCAATTTTCGTTTTGTCTTATTTGTTTGGCCCTGTATGCTCTCAGGCTCTCACCTGCTGTAAATGAAAACTCTTGCAGTTAAAGTTGTCAATGGCACAAAGACCAAAGATTGATCAGTTGGACCCCAAGACAGATTTATTTATCATAATTGAGTGAGAACTTGGTATGATTTTACTTCACTGCCTTTTCCCATATGAATGTCATTAGTTAGTTATTATTAATCATACTTTAAGAAGTTTGGTATTCTGAGAATGGATCCAGATTTATTACAGTAATAATTTCAATGAGGCTATTTGTTACAAAGAAAAAATTGACACAAAAATAAGAATTAATGGTTTCACTAGTCAAGTAACATAATTATTTGATTGGAGTGAAAATTGAATAAGTGAATAACCCATTGTCTTATTTGTGTGATTTCGTGTAACAAAGTATTTTTCAATTAATTTATGTATTTATGTAGTCAGTTAACTATTATATGAAGATTAAAAGACTTAAATTTATTTTAACATTTGAGTTATGTATCCCTTATTCAATGATTTCGATTTGATAATCACGTGAATGCATGAATTTAGTTGCCGCCAAATCCATTTCAACAATATATCAATGCTTCACAAGTTATCAAAATACTAATAGTAGGGAAAAATAATAAGGCAAAATGTCACTTTATTATGTAATTCACAGCTATTTAGGCCTTAAAAGTATAAAAATATCATTTAAGTTACTAAAAGTATAATTTATCTATCATTAGTTATGGTATTAAAAACTCTTATTAAAATAAATGTTGATACGTATGAGACATGCTATTTGTTTACGTGATAATTGATGGTGATGTATATGTAAATGACATGTGGTAATTTGAGACAGAGGTTATACTTGATTGTGTAATACATGAATGGTAAATGATTATCTTATTATCATTTTGGTTTTTGATCAAACTATTATATGCCTATAGTCAATTACTACCTATGCATCAAATTATCATGTGTGCAATCTCAATTACCATATAAACAAATAATGTGTCATGTTGGTAAAAATATTAATTTTAACAAAAAAAAAATTAACATTCAAATAAAATGAGAGATAAATTATACTTTTATGAACCTAAATAGCAATATTTTCGTACTTTCAGTTTCAGAGATTACAATTTCGGATACCAAAATGGTAGTTTACCTAAAAATAATTTCATTATTTCCCACAAAAAAATGGATTTGGGTGGGGTGGCTCCTGCCCTATGTATCAAAACTTTAAACACTACTAACAAGTTTTTTCTTTTGAAGTGACAGAAAATGATTATGATCGTACTTCATATAATAATCATACTAGTTCGGAAGGGCATCTATCTGACACGAATTTAAACAATTGGTATTGGAAATTGGACCAACGACTGGTCAACCTGTAAAAAAAATAAAAAACGGGGTTCATACGGTGAGTTTCGCGTCTTCATTTTTATTCTCAAACCTTCGCATCTATTATTCCCATTGTGACACATTTTTTTCGGATGTTTTCATTAAAATAAATAAAATTAAATAATAATACTCTTGAAAATAAAAGAATATTTAAGGAAAAAATATTTTAATTATAACCGCACATAAATTCTTTAATATTTTAATTATAAAAATATGTTATTTTAACAATATTTGTTTTAACTATCAAAAGACTAATATTTTTCTTCAAGTATTTTTTTTATCAAAGCTTCATTAATTGTTTAATAATAAGTATATTAATTAATTAAAAATTAAATTATTGTTTAAAAAATTATTTAATGAATGTTTCATGTTATATAGCTATTATTATTTCAAATTTCAATGATTATAGTATGTGATTTATGTTATACTTTTTTCTATAATAAACTTGTAATATATAATTTTATTTAATAATTAATAAAAAAACATTAAATAATTTATGATATTTCCTTTACTTTATAATTAATATGTATATTTTATGTTTATACATTAAGAAAGGATGTACCAATGTTATTTAGAAACGGTATTAAGTATCAAGTGGTCCCAGAATTTATTATTATGTTAAAATAATTGATAATATTAATTTATAATAGTGTTAAATAAAAGTAAAAAAAAAAAATCAACTGCAATATATTAAATCAGTAAAAAAAACTACAATATGTTAAAGAAAATTTAATAAAAAATAAATTTTACTTTTAAAATAATATACTATAATAATTATGTATGCTTAGTTAATAATGATTATGCATTAAAAAAATACAAATTAAATTGTTAAACCGGACCACACTAAATTTTAAGAAAATTGATTTGGTTTAGATTTGATATTATATTTAATTAGACTAACATATACTGCATCTTTATATTATATTTAATTTGAATGACTTTTGTCTAATAATCGAATTAAGTACCGCATCAGAAACACCTTTAACTTATACTATTAATAAGTCATTAAATATATTCACTTACCTGAAAAGTGAATGTTTCATTAATAAATTTCACAATAAATTAAGGATATAAAAAATTAACAATTAATACATCGACTCATATTTCTTATAACTAAAATAAAAAATACATATATTTATTTCTTACATAAAATATCAAATATTAAAAAATAAAAAATCTAATTCAATTAATTAAACAAAATGTACAAATATTATAAATCTTCTCTCTCTTAATATTATATTCAATTTTTATGATAAAAAATATTAAATAAAACAAACATAAACATAATACAACGATATAGACGTCAACGTTTTTTTTGAGAAATAAGAATTTTTTTCTTGACTACATAGACCTCAACTTTTTAAATAATAAAAAAGTTCCATACACAAAAAGCCAATATGTATATGTATATTTTATTATTCTGTAAATAAAATTATAATTTATTAAATATATTTTTAAAATGCTAAAAATATAATTATATATTTTCAGATAAGTTATTTTTTTATTATGTTATAAATGTAAAATATTTATAGCTTTTATTAATGATTAATTTTTATAGAAGAATCTGATTAACCCTTTAGTAAAGCTCTTTTTTCAATGATAATACCGATGATAAAAATTACAGAAACACTTCAATGGCAACACAATATAACGAAAAATAAAATTCACTTATCTTTTTAAGATTATTTTTTTAAATATTTTTAATTATTAAAAAAATCTAATATTAATTTCATTTACTAATTTATATTTATTCTTGGTAAGGTCAATTTAATTAACGTTTTGTCTAAAAATAATAATGTTACTCTACTGGCATATTACAACATAATTGTTTATGTTGCACGCAACGATTTTTTTTTTAAATGCCCCCGTCATTGATTATGGTGCCTCCCAATCTATGATGGAGGTTGTCCCTTCCTGTTTTGTTATGTATTAATAATTAACAATAATAAAAATAAATAATAATATTATTAATAATAAAAATAAATAATAGTAATGATATTTATTTATTTCTTTAAATTAAATAATCTCAAATTTTTATTTTATATAATACTATTTTACTATTTTTCTACAATCAAATGATTGTTATTTCCATCCTATTTGTTATTTTTTCTTTTTATTTTCTCACCTATTTGTTTCTTCTTCCTCTTTTCCGAACCAAAGATAAAAATATATATATGAAATTACAATCTTGTGTCTAAAGACAATCTTATTGAAACAAATAAGATAACATTACTGTGAGAAAAAAATAACAACTCTTCTTATACACATTCTCAAACTTAGTACGTTTTTTGGTTTCACATTAAAAAATTAATTTTGAATTCAAAATTGATTTGAAGAATTTTTCACATATTTAATTTCATCTTATAAAAGAATTTATGATTGATTTTGAATTGAAAATTGATTAAGTTGAAATAATTTTGATTAATTACTACGTTAGATTAAAATTTTAAAACATTAAAAATTATTTTTAACTTAATTTTATAATGAAATCATTTAAATATAAATTAAAATACTTCAAAATCAATTTTATCTAAAATCAATATAATATACCAAAAGCGGTTATGAATTAAGAATTCAAAATAATCCTTTAAAAAAAAAGAATTCAAAATAATATAAAGCATTTCTCGCGCTGGCATTTAATAACAGACAAAACAATAATATTGTCTTTTTGCTGACCTATGGATTGGGTACACTGAACATGCACATTATATATATGAATGAATGAACCATTTCCATTTCTTACACCGTCAACAGATCGCAATTCTGTAAGTCTCAATTTCCTCTCTCATAATTTCGACAAAAGCCCATATTATGTCTCATGTTTAAATCATTAAGCAAATTGAATTTTACACAACCAATTGCATGTGGATATCATATGAAAAACCTCAACTTTAGTTAATGGGTTTCGTTTAAATGGTTCATTTTTGGGGAGCGCTTTGCTGGAACATGGTAATTGTGCTCTTGCATATTGAATTGAATTGAATTGAATTATCTTGTGGCTGATTTATTTATGTATTTATTGTCTATTTTGAGTTGCTGTATGATTCAACGGTCTGAGGAGAAAGTTGGGAAACGGTTATATTTGTGAAAATCTTTATCTAATTAACTGTTGTAGGAGTAAGGTTAAGGTACTTGTAGTTGTTGTGACTTGTATCTGCTTGTAAGATGTTTGACAAATGGATTGGCCCTTTTTTTTGTAAAAAGAAAAAAGAAAAAAAGGAGGGCATGGTTATTGTTGTCATTTGTCAATTATCAGCAAGGAGTCTCAACAAACAGTTCCCTCTTGACTCTCTTGAATACTTCTAATTCTTGCTCTTCAAAGCTATAAATCCGACCGCTTTCGATCTCAGAATCAGCACCAACATCCAATCCCAAATTGAGAGACAAGTTCCATAAGTTGACCTCATTCTCACTAGCGCCACATACTTTCTATAATTTCTAGAGATGTGATACCAGTTTGATTAGCTTTTGTATATGGATTATTGGGTTTATGTGTTTTGTAATATTGTAGGAATGTGCTTGTGGTTGTGCCAATAATTTTAAATTGAGAGTAAGGAGCTCCTATCATATTCTGCTTTGCTGTGATCTTTCTGTGGTGACTTTCAATTGAGGGTAATGCGATTCATGGAATATTATTTAACTTTTTTAACCCAACAACTAATTGGTAGGGTCGATCATCGTTTCATTCTGTCACTTGTATAATATATACTATATATTGTTTTGGGTTTGTGTATGTGCTAGTAGAAAGTGTATGCTAATTGCATCTACATTTGAAATGTTCACTTTGGTTCCTTCTTTCTTATCACTTTGCTTCTTCATTCCTGTTTCTATTACTGTTCTGTGGTCCTACTCTTAACTAGTAAAATAAGCAGTAAGGATGTGTTAAGTAAAAACCAATCCAAACCAAACCACAAAAGATTGGTTTGGTTTGGTTCAGATTAAATATTACATCCAAACTGAACCAAACCGAACAACGTATAATTTTTATATTTAGTTCAGATGACTTTTTAGCCAAAAACTGAATCAAATTGAACCGTAAACACCCCTATCAGCAGATTTCACTATGCAGCTTTGCTAGTTACCATCATTCCATCATTAGCCTCTAGATTGAACTCATTGTATTTCATTAGTCCATCAATTGCCTCTTTACATTCTTTATAAATAGAATTGCAGTTAAGAACCATAATCTCAGAAGGTCCTGTGTCAAATAAGAGAGGGATCAAGCTCTTTTTCCGAGCAAAGAATCTCACCTCTTTCAGGCTAAGCTGGTTGAGGAAGCTGGAACTTGTAGCAACCACCACTCCAAATGCCACTGAGCAAATCACTCTATCGGCAATCTCATGGAGATGACTGTCTGAGTACTTTGCTTTATCAGCAAGCATAGTATATTAATGTATCTATGTTGCTCTGACTATGAGCCTACAGCATTTGCTTGGTCCTGGAAACATAAATGCAATCCAATAGTAAAAGGCTATAACATGAGTTGTGCATGTGGTGCACAATCTGAACAGACATATCACTTGGCTTTTAGTGTCTGAAGCTGTGTACTGTACTTCACCAATAGCACTTGCATAACCTGTACTGCTTGATGTGGTGAGTTGTGAATCATCAATACCGTGTGATTGAATGTGAAAGATGGGAGATGAATTTCAGCTTCCAATTTTGGCCATGCTACTACTTTAGTGGAAAGGAAACTGCTAAGAAAATGTTTGTCTTAGAAATCAGAAGTGTGACTCTGACATCACTAAGCTGACCTTATTTGATGTTGGCCATGCTAACTAACACTTCTGTTCTGAAACCATTGAAGTTACCTTGCCATTTCTGGCTTTTCTTTTATATGTCTGCTTGAACTTCAACTGCAGGTTACCCTTTGAAAGGGAGAGAAGAAATGCCCTTGTCTAGGTCTAGGTCTAGGTCCAGGGTACCCTTTCTCCAAAATTTGAATTGAACATATAGTATTGATTTCTCTGCCAAAACAAATGTGGCATGCATCAATTTTGTGGAGTTGTGTCTCATTCTGAGAGTTTTGATTCGCTTTCTTGTTATATTGAGGTGAGTGACTGAGGTTTGCATCAAGCCAACTGGTTTTCCACAGCATCAAAATGTGAGGTTGTTTCAAATTTTACATACAATTTTTTTGAACTTGCATGTCTATGTTTTTGGCAGTACACTTTATGATGTTCTTAACTTAAACTTTAGATGTCAAATTTCGAATTCAATTGTGAAAGTCCCAGATTTTTAGTGCTTGTCCAATAGATACCAGATTTTTGTCAAAACAAATGCTATTTGTGCATAGTTCCTGATTTTGCCAGCACTTGTTGTTTTACTCTTAGCCTGTGCTACACAAATTGGCATTGCATCATGTTAATTGCTCTGGAAACCTAATAAGTAGGGCTTTCATTCTTATAACTTTCTGACTTTCTCCCATTCATTACAATTTTTTAAGTAAAGATTAATTCTGCATATTGTAACCATTTGACAGCATTAGTGTTGGATGCAGCTTGGGCTAGAGAGTTGGAAATCAAGCACCATTTTAAACATATAAGAGTCTTAACCATACAAGTTTCACATTTTAATTCTAATTACATTTTATAGAGTACAAGCCATGGCACAACAGCAAAGTTGCTGCTTTGTGACCAAGAAATCTTGGGTTCCGATTATGGAAATAGCCCTCTGCTTGTGGGGTGGTAATGCTGCTTACATCTGCCTTTCCAGGACTCCACTAAATGAACCTTGTGCACTAGGTTTCACTTTATTCCATTTTATACCAGTTTTCTTTGAAAGTGAGTTCAGGTTGGGCAAATTATTATTCTGGAGTCTGGACAACAGTTGTACTTTTGCTCATAACCTGTGATTTTTTCACTATCATTTATTTGTTTCCTTTATATGGAATGAATTTGATAATGTTTGACTAACTATATTTGTTTTACAGACAAGACTAGTTATTCACTAAAATAAATTCAATTTTTTTAACTAACTCTATGGTAACCATTTTAGCCCATAACTTCCTATCTTTCCCTATACTTTGAACACTAAATCTAATATTGTTTTACAGACAAGACTAGTTATTCACTAAAATGTTCTTTTTAAATATCTTCTGGTTTTCCCAATTCAAATAAAAAGTAGTGGCAGCTTCTGAATCCCCCCTCCCCGCTTCTCAAACTATTGTGACACTTACTAATGACTTTTACTTCCACAAGCATGTTCTCATGTTCACTGTATGTAGATGATTAGGATCTTTTCATTTTAATAATTTTAGCACCAGAGATGGTTTTTTGACAGAATTGTTTCCACTTATTGGTTTACAGTGGATAAAATAAACTGTAAACACTGGTTTATGTTGTCATATTGAATTTTCTGCAGTTTGCAGAAACATGTCTTGTGTGTACTAGTTTGTCTCTAACTACTTATTGTATGCAGGAAAGGGAATGGAAGGAGATATTAAGATTTTGGATGGAGATGACACTCACAAAAAGAAAGACAGTTCTCTGGTGAAGATAAAAGTATTGTTTTTCGCCAGAGCCCGTGATCTCACTGGCCTGAGTGAGATGCCATTGGAGGTGTCATCTGGAAGTACTACTCATGATTGTTTGAAAAAGCTTTTTGTCAAGTTTCCAAGTTTGGAAGAAATAAAAGGCTGCATGGTTTTGGCTCTGAATGAGGAGTATACAACTGAGTCAACCATTGTTAAAGACACTGATGAGTTGGCCATAATTCCTCCAATAAGTGGTGGCTGAATCACTTAATATCACTGCATGGTACTTCTACTTTTGTAATCTAGTAATATTCTTAAAAGAAATTCTGAATTTGAATAAATACTGATTGATATCTCATGTATGGTAATTTTATTGGTGGTGTGCAGTTCTCACTCAAGAGGTTAACCTTTCTCATCATACAATAAGGAGATTTCTACTAAGTTTTTGGGCAACGGTTCGATCATGAAGTTAATTAACAAATAATTTTAACAAAAAGGTTCAACCTTTGAGAACTCAAAACTCTATAAAATTACCTACCAGTAGATTGATTGTGATTTGTGAACTTCAATAAATAATTGTAATGCTAGATTTATTGTAAATGAACACCAGAAATTTTCTTGTTCTAGGGAAAATGAAGAATTTTCATTTGTCACTTCCTGTGGCACTTTATTTTAGCATTAAGGGTTATGTTTTTTTTTCCTCCTCTTCTGATTTATTAATGGAAAAGTTTTCATGTCTTGAAATGGACAAAATATAATTTTACTAGTGATGAATGTTATTTTACAAGGGAAGGTGTTGCGTTAGGATTAGAGGTTGGTAAAGGAAGATAGAAATAATTTCCAAATTGCCGCCACCTACAATAGAAATTTGAATTATGTCTTCTAGGGCATGCTAGGTTCTAGAGATTTATCGATGTTTTTTGTATGATTGCTAAGATTTTCTGTAATCTATTAAGGCCTCATTAAATAACATGATTTTTGTTATCGAATAGTATGAATTTTTCCATACAAAAAAGTGATGGAAACTGTCCACAATAACACAGCACCATGGTTTCTATCAAATCTTACGGTACTATTGTTTTCAAGTAACTATTTGACCAGTAATATAACAACACGTTGCATCTTAGCATTTATTTTTGATCAAAAGAATAAATGTTACTCATTCATTCCATTTTGGAATGAATTAGGGTGGAATGGAGGATGGAAGACGGATAGAGAGAAAAAATTATCAATATGATATGTCATGTAGTGAAAAAGATAGAGAACATTAAAGAAAAAAATGAGGTGAAAATGAGTTGTAACTTGTTAGAGGGTGAGTGGGATGAATATCATTATTCTAAGAAAAATGTTTGAAGAAAAATGTTAATTATCATAACACTATCAATCTCTTTTTTCTTATGACATTGTATTATTTGTTAACATTTGTATCTATCAATCTTCTTTCCAAATAAAAGGGATTGTTTATTTGGATAACATGCTGGAGATAAAAGAAACATATATTATCATTGTTGGTATATAAATTTATCCTTAGTGTCAACATAGAATTTTACAGTGTTAGAAACATCATTTGGAGTTTTGTTGAATTCCGATTTTTTGAAAGCTAATGTTATTTGAAGCTTAGAGTTGATCTAAGTTACATACTTGAGTAACAAGGGTTTCAAGAAAAAAAAGCTAGTTTGAGTTCAAATTTAAAGTATGATGGCCACGACTGGTGAAGAAAAAATGTCAAATAAATGAAGATTTTTCGTATAGAGATTCGACTCAAAAAGACAAAGTGAGAAAAATGATTAATTTAATATATATTTTATGTACTATCATTTAATTAATTATAAATTATCATATATGATTAATTTGTTTTACTCTATAATATATTAAAATTTATTTCTGGGTGATTTGATAGTGTAAAATTATAATTATAATTTTACACTGTTCAAAAAAATTTCATTTTTTTAAAGAGAGTGAAAAAAATACATTAAAAGTGCATATTAATTAAAACCAATATTTATTATTTTTCAGTGTATTTATTTTTAAAAATTATGTACCACTCACGAACCTGTGATCCAGGTACACTGCTCCCATGATATGATGCGACAGTGGGCCAACATCGCGATGTGGCCCACGCTACCCATTGTCGCTGTTTCAACTTTTCATCAAATTAACTAATCAATTAAAAAATACTAATGATTTTTTATTGTTTACAGACATCTTTTATAGAGATATGATATGTTATGAGAAAGAAGTAAAAGCGTAATTTATTGTCTGTAAAAGTTAACTTTTTTCGGGAAATTCACTTCTACTAATTATAGATCCGAAATTTAATCAATATATTTAATACTGGGTATAATTTATTTGAAAAGAGAATAAATAATATACGTTGAAAGTAGAAACGGTATGAAATATAGACTGTCTGTAAAAAAACAGTATAAACTGTTTTCTCACTATAATTTAAACATAAATTAATCTGTATTTTAACTTTATGGACTTAATAATTATTTGCTTAAAAGCCATTACTATCATGTTTTATTTATTGATAATATAAATCTTGTACTGACAGTGCTGGTTTATATTTTCAAAATGAATTTAAAAAATAATTAACTAACATAATTTAACTTATATAATAATTTTTTTTAACATTTTATTTTTTATTATATTTATTTTAATTAATAAAAAAATTGAAATATTATTAAAAGGTAAAGAATATACCGATGACAGACAATGGACGAAAATAATAAATAAATGAATGTAATCATTTGTATATATAAATAAATAATTGTTAGGATTTGCATCTCCTTCGGTTGATCCCTTCTCCGCTTATAAAACTGCAAATCCCATCAGAATCCCAATCTTTAGGGTTTCCGTGTCCGATCCAAAGGCTTCGTTTATGAAGGTAATTACTCAAAATCATAGATCCTCTCTTCTTTCTCTTTCTGTCTATTTCATTCAATTTTTTGATTGATTATTATTTACTTATTCATTCGTTTATATCCCAATAATTTATTTAATTTTTTTGGAGTCCTGATTTGAAGTTCGTGAATTCTCATTTGTTTTGTTGCTTCAACCGCAATTAATTGTAAGTGGGTTTTGATCTCTATGTCCAGATTTAGCGAAAAGGGTTGAAATTGATCATGGATTTGGGAAGCGAATCCGTGGAAGAGAATGAAGTGAATCATGATGGGAATGGAGATGGTGGTTCTAATGATGATGACGAGAAAATTGGGTTTGGTTTGGAGGGAAATTCGGATGTCAACGGTTCGGATCAAAAGGGAACGGTTGGTGAAGTTGAAGTCGGTAGTAGTGGGGAAGGTGTGAATTCCAAAGGGACACCAACAAAGGGGTTTGGGTTGAAGAAATGGAAGAGAATTAGGAGGAATGTTGTTAAGGATCCGAATTCGAGCGTTGATTCCGGTAAAGTCTTGAAGAGGGGGTTGTCTGGCAATGCCAATTTGAGTGAAAGCCAGTCTTTTCTGCGCGATGTTAAGGAGAAGAGCGATGGATCTTCAAATATGTTTGGGAATGTAGTGTTTTCAGATGGCAATGTGATCCACGGTTCGAGTTCAGATTCTAGATATGCACTTGGATCTGGTTTTGTTGTTGGGACTGATTCTGAGAATAGCGAGGATTGGAGTAGCAAGTCTTCTACAGCGGCTAGCGAGCCCAAGTTGAGGCAAGAGAAAAGCCGTAGTAAGAATGTGAATTCAAAGCATTTGGCAAACTCGGCTCAACGAGTTCAACAGGAAAAGGGACGGACTGAAGGCAGTAACAAACCAGGAAGGGGTGGAACAGTCAAAATTGAGAAGGAAAATTCTTTTTCTAGTTTGGAATCTGATTCAAGAAGCTCCAACTTTAAGCAAGGTGTTTTTTCGGTTACTAGTAATGGAAAACATAGTGGTAGGCCAAATGTTTATGATGGAGTTAATAGTGGTGAAGCACACGCTAATGAGCATTTCACCGAGGGAGTTGAAGGTGGTTATGGCAACGAAAATGTTGTTGAGGATGAAGATCTTTTACAAGAGAATTTGGGTACAAATTTGTCTTGGGATGTTACAGAAGAAAAAAGTGTGAACAACCAATCTTCAGCCATTGAAGATCCCTTAATTGAATCAGTTAGTTGCCTTCAGGCTGTCCAGGAGGCACTTCAAGAAGGTTTGTCGTCCTTTCTATTTTTCTGGAAAGTTTGATTTTTCTATGTATCTTTCTCTGTGCATCTTGTTTGCATCTGATATTGTTGTGTTTCTTGGTTTTATAATCCTTGGGAAAATGTATGTTAATATATTACCTTATTAGCAGTTTCTTGACCATTGGATTCTGTTGTGTGATTCAATTCAACTGTCAATAAAGCTGCCAGCATGGCAGATATCAATGCATGAACTGACCTAATATATTTTGGTCTGATTGGAACCCCATAACTGTTTAAACCTTATGATTTTTTGTTTTTCTAAACTAAACCAAAGGAAACCATTGATTTGGTTTTGTTTAATCAGTTTGTTTGGTGCCTTGAGCACCCCTGAATCTAGAATATTGGAGGGTCTTATTGAATTAAGGAGTTTGTTCTTGATGGAAAACAAAAATATCTTTCTAATATGAGTAGCAGTCGCAAGTTTTTGGCATAATGTTTTACATTCTGATAAATATTTCACTAATACTTTAAACGTGTTACCTAATTGAGCTTAGCCAATGGGTCTTAATATGTTGTGAGTAAATCACTGAATGATCAATATACTGTTTCCTTATATTTCTTGATCTTTTGAACCCCTTTTAAATTTTTTTGATTATTTTATTATATAACCTTAAAACTCTGATGGTCTACGGGTCTAGTCTAGTCTCCTTTGTAAGCCTTTTTTAAATCAAATAATCCTATAATATTAAATTTAAAAACTGTTGTCTTCTTATTGCATATGTAGCACTTTGCTGGTTGATAAATAGGTGGAAAATATAAAGTGAGCCTGTTGGAAAACTTATGTTAAATGTTATAAGTTTTTAAGATATATCATAGATGTAATTTTTGCATTTTGGATTTTGCTTATAAGTTGTCTTGTAGAGGATAGGTTGTATACTTGTATTAAATCTAGTTGTTCAGCAGGCTAAATTTTTTTATTGCTAATATCATGGATTGTCTTGACTAAATGTTAGTATGTGCATTGATCTTTTCCCCTGGTGGATGGACTGTCTTTTGGTTAATTATCTTCATTTTTGAGCCTATCATAGTTAATGACTTAATGTATTTGGTGTGTTTCTTTAATGGAATTCCGAATCTCATTCTCTCTTTGTGAAGATTATTGAATGATTCATCAGTTAGATTTCATCTATGTTGAGAAATGCAAGAACTTATAGATAGCTAAATGAATGGAACCTGAAATTAGAAAAATAATCTAACTAGGAACTTGTTGGGTGACTTTTTTTTTATATTTTGTATTAATTTGATTGTGCAAGCTTACCTGCATATTGTAATGTTATTGTAATAATATTTTCTTCCATATGAACCCAAAACTTGACTTCTGCTTCACTGTTTACTTGTATTTTCTTTTAAAGCTTTGTTCTTTGTTTTAGTAGGACCACCATACATATTTTATTCTCTGTTTTCATTCCAAAAGTATTCTGTTTATCTTGTTACTATGATATTGTTTGTTGGTTATCTATTCAGAATCTGCCTCCTTAAAAGTGTCCAACCCACTTTAGAGGGTAAAGTAAGTAATCTCTGTCATTGATGAGAAAATCAACCATCAATATTACATTTGCATGTATTGCAAATCATTAACATGTTGGAATATCAACAGTTGATTTTTTCATTAATGACAGAAATTACTTGTACCTTTACCCTTAAGTCAAACCCATTTATTAAGAGATTATATAAATCCTAGACCCACTAATTTTTGTTGCTCCTATTAGTTGGCTAATATATGACCTGAGCCAGAAACTGGAAACAATGATGGGAGATAGGTTATTGGCTTTTTAAGCTACTTTCTACAATTCTACTTCCCTACCCTACCTTGATTATTATTTACTGGAACAGCTTATGCTATTTTATACTTATTATTAATATTTTAAATTTTAAATTTATGGTTTTCTGGAATGATTAATGACAGTCTATATTCTAAGTTTTTATTTAATCTATTTAGAGTTTGTTTGTTGATGATAAAGTTGTTTATTTGCATACTACTGAGAAACAACTTCTTTTTCCATTTATTTTTTATTGGTATGCTGAAGTTCCTTCTTTTCTGTAAAGTGGTCTTTAATGGAAGAATCAAATATGGCATTTGCCATTGCTAATGACCAACTGCATGTACTCTTGCAGAACTCCAGAAATTCAGGGAGATTGGGTTTGAAGCCATTTCACTAGATGATGACTCGGCCAAGTGTAGCAGTTCATTTTCTGGTACTACTATTGATCTTGGACCTAATAAATCAAGCCAATCTGATCAGTCTGGTGCAGAAGAAATTAAACGAACTGCTTCAAGTTGCTCAGATCCTCAGGTATTGAGCCTGACACAAAATATAAATATTTTGGAAAGCAAGTTGGAGGATTTACAGGGTGTGCTTGCTCTGAAGGACTCCAGGATTGCTGAACTTGAAACACCCTTGAGTAGTGTTAAGATTTCTAGGGAAGAATCTGCTAGAACCGTAGATTTGTCAGAGGAAAAATGTAAAGTGGTTGAGTCAGAGCTCGAGGGCCTTTTTAGGCTAAGGATTGAAGCTGAGGTTGAATACCTAGCCATCTCAAAGGTAATGCAGAACTTGAAGGATGGGATAGGTTTACAGCAGACATTATTGGAAGAACAAGAGAAACTGTCCAAAAATCAAGCGCAGGTTCTCGACAAGCTTGTAGATGCAGAGAGTAAGGCTTCGGTGCTGAAGAACAAAGCTGAAGAGTTGGAAAAATATTGTGGTGATAGTGTAGTAGTTGAGGAGTCTTTTGTGCTGCAGAGAAGAATATGTAAGATGTCATTTTATCTTTTCATACAGTTTTTGTTTTTAGTTTTGATCTTTTGGCTTTACATGTCACAGTTATCGCAAAACTCTGGGATTGTTGTACCCACTTAGGCCTGCAAAATTAGGTTCATTTTGTGCAATCTTAGAAGTTTTTTTTTTTTATCTTTTTTCTTTTCCTGATCTTTGAATGTAAAATTTCTGTTATATAAAACTGACCCTTCTTTCTCTGGGTAGGGAGAGAGCGTGTATTTGCTCTCGTTGTTTTAATATCATTTTGTGCAGAACCCCTTGTAATTTGAGCTTGGCAAAACAATTGTTATTGTTAGTTTTTTTCTTGAGTTTAATTTTAATAACCTACCAAGATATAGATTTGTATATTGTGAACAAATTAGAAATCATCTTAAATATAATTTTTAAAATAATTATTATAAAAATCAATCCCATTATTTGCAGTAATTTGATCCTCTTCTTCATATATATATATATATATATATGTATGTATAATTTATTTTTAACTTTTTGTTGTTGCTGTTATAGCTTCCCTGATTTAAAATACTTGGTACGCTAGATATAACTGAAGTATTTTGGATCACCTGCCTGTTTTATAAAAAACAAGCTTATATTCAAACCATGGTTTGGGACTTTCTCAATGAAAATCTATACAAGGGATGGGATGGAACTTTGCAGACATGTTTTAAAAATGAAAATGATTTTAGTTAAAATTGATTTCAATGTGACGTGATTTACATTTGAATGTTTTATTTTAAAAGCAAGTTAATAGTAAAATCCAGTATAAAATAGGTTTAAATATCTTTTTTAGTGGTTGCAATTTAGTACTTTTTTGTTTTTGTCCTTACAACTTTTTTTTAGTCTTTATAAATTATATTTGTTTTGTTTTTTTTTTTTATCTTTAAAGCGTTTTAGATAGTATTAAGTAATTGTTTTCTAAAATTACGCTTAACCATACAAGATATTAGCAAAATTGACATGACAGGTGAGGGAGATTATAATTGCTGAACATATATGGATTCTGTAGCTCAACAAGGACTAGGTTTTATATGTGGCTGGCGATCTTGGGTATGCTAACTTGCTAACTACAAATGCAAATCAAACATTACCGTTTCAATCTCTGCTTTGGAAATATCACTACCTCTTGTTTATTTGTTTTCGAATGTTTTGAACTCAAGGAAAAAACAGACTCAACATGTTCTCTACTACAATATTCTATCTTTTCAAGTGGACAAGTAATCCTTATATATGAAACAAAACTCAATCAACTAAAGGGTAGAGAAGAAAACATGGAGATGGGTTATCTTGCAGTGTTTCTGACACTGCATCTTTCAATCTCATGTGCTGATTCTACCTTGGTTGAGAAGAAATTCAGACAGTGCATGTTAATAACCAGAGTTGATGGCAATTCTGAAGCCATTGAGAAAATGCTCTTCAGCTCATCCTCCTCACAATATCCACAAGTCTTGGAATCATTAGAGCAAAATCCTAGATGGTTGAATTCTTCAAGGAAGCCTCTCCTCATTCTAACACCTTTCCATGAATCAGAAATTCAAGCAGCCATTCAATGCAGCAAAGAACTTGGACTGCAGATTAGAGTCAGAAGTGGTGGCCATGATAATGAAGGGTTATCATATCTTTGTAAGGCCCCATTTGTGGTGGTTGACCTAATCAACATACGTTCCATCAAAATTAACCTTGATGATGAAACAGCTTGGGTTCAGGCTGGGGCATCAATAGGAGAACTTCACTACAAAATTTCAAAAGCAAGTAAAGTGAACAGTTTCCGGCAGGAACCTGTCTAAGTGTAGGGATAGGGGGACACATAAGTGGAGGGGGGGTTGATACCATGTTCAGGAAACATGGCCTAGCAGCAGACAATGTTCTTGATGCTTAACTCAGATGCAAATGGGAAGATTCATGATAGAAAATCAATGGGAGAAGATGTTTTCTGGGCCATGAAAGGAGGTAGTGCTACTAGTTTTGGAGTCATTCTTGCATGAAAAATCATGTTGGTTAGAGTTCCACCTATTCTTACAGGGTTCAACATTCACAGAACACTGGAGGAAGGAGCCACCAAGCTCATTCACAGGTGGCAACACATAGCACATGAATTGCATGAGGATCTTTTCATGAGAATAGTTGCTCAAAATAGTGGCGACAAATCAAAAACATTCCAAGCAACCTTTGAATCTCTCTTCCTTGGAGGAATGGGCAGGTTGATCCTGCTGATGAATGCGAGTTTCCCAGAATTGGGATTGCAGGCCAAAGACTGGACTGAAATGAGCTGGATTCAATCAGTTTTGTTCTTTGCTGGATACGACAAAGGGGACCCTCCAGAACTCTGGCTCAACAGAACTACCACATATAAATTAGTTTCTCACCAGGAGCAACGGTTTTTCTAAGTGATTTTGCAAAATCAGAACCGAAGAGACCATCATCACTCTTGTAAAGTAGTGACTCAACTAGTACTTTCTGTTGCACGTCTTTTTGCACCAACCTCCTAATGCATTCATACAATCCATTATGGACCTCAAAATCAAACTCCAATTCCAAGTTGTCATAGTAGATATTTGGGTTCAACAAGTGCCAGCAGCATGCAATGGCCTATGAAGCTGACAACTCCATCTATCATCCATGATTGCTACACATCTTTGTATTTGTTTTCATAATTGTTTCTTTTGCCTTAGCCATTGCTTCATAAATATAGCCCATGGCTGGTTTTCTTTCACCATACACAAGACGAAGCACTCGAACCAATGGAGCCATGACTTTAAGAGTGAAAACCACATGGTTCCAAAATGAAGGCATGAAGACAGCTTTTTCGGCTTCCTTCCCCTTAGCCTGCCTAGACAACTTGTTTATGTTCCACTCATCAGAAACAAACATCCTTGTAAGATTTGCTTTCTCTTTATGAAGTCTTTCTATCGATAGATAGGATGTAGCAAATCTAGTAACGGCATGCCTCACCAATACCCTCTTTTTTGTGAACTGCCTCAACAAACTCAAGGTACTAGAATGGCTATAGATAAACCCATCAAGATTGATTGCCCTTCTAAGTGTCTTCTTTATCAAGAGAAGCTTCCCAATGTCTTCAAGCATCATATCAATGCAATGGGCTGCACAAGGAGTCCAATAAATATGTGGTCTTTTCTCCTCCAACATCTTACCTGCAAAAGCATAGTTGCTTCCATTATCTGTGATGACTTGAACAACGTTCTCTTCTCCAATCTCCCCCAAAAGATAATCAAGCAACTTAAAAAGTTTTTCACTCGTATTCACAAAATTAGAGGCATCAATGGGCGTCACAAACATTGTCTCAACTGTAGAGTTCACCAAAATACCAATGAGGCATCTTTCTTCCCGATTGGTCCATGCATCTAACATAATGGAACAACCATGTTTCCTCCATTGCTCTTTGTGATCTTTCATCAAATCTTTAGAGTATTCCATCTCCTTGTTTAGGAGTGGAACTCTAATATCGTGACAGCTAGGAATGGGCAAATGTGGTCCAAAAGCACCAATGGTGATCTTTCTTCAAAGCTCTTAAATTTAATGAGGTCGAATGACATACCAGCTTGGTACCAAAAGCAAGCAATAGATCGATGGATCCTAGCCTTTGCTTCTTCATCACATGTCTCTCTTATGCTACCTTGCTTCAATTTCTCCTTCTTTCTCTTATTAATTGTAGCTTTTGTCTTTTTGCATAATGGATGCATTGGTCCTGTTTTTAGGGCATTCTTTCTCCCTGCAGCACCGCTGGGTGTTATGGAACCCTCAAATTCATCTTCACTTTCATCACATCTAATGGAAGACAGATCAAAATTTCTAAGCATAATATTTGCAACAAGACGTTAAAGAACAAAATCATTAATAATATAGAAAAAGCATTCAAATGGGCTTCTCGATATTGATTTGTAGATAAATACAATCACAACTGATAATCTTGCAAAAAATAATTGTATCATCATCCATTATTCCAAGAGTATGATTCATTAGGTTACCAAATACTATAAACAGATTAAAATACACAGTCTACTTTAGTGAAATATATCTAAAATGTTATCGAGCAAGGTTGTCAAAATCAAGATGGATTTGGAAGAGGAGAACAAACACATAAATCATGGGATCATAACAAATCGTAAGATCCTACTTAACTGCAAAATTATACTCACACAACACTCACATATAGAATAACAAAGATAAAAAAATAGTCATTAAATCACAACGAACACTTAAAAGAAACTTAAATTGTTCATGAAGATTGTCAAGTACAAGTCAAAATATAAAAGATAAAAAAAAAAAAAAAACTACAACGGCAAGTAAATTGGGGATAAAGTTGCACAACAGCTTGAAGCCATTTTCAGACAACAAACAAATCAATCAAGCCTCCAAGAGAAAGTGAGAGGATAACACCCAGGTCACACAATAGAGAATATGGGACCAAGACACACAACAAAGAACACCCAAGTTGCACCCCATAGCAAAACCAAGCCCGCTGAACACAACATGGAACGAGGAGAATTGCACAACCTAGGCATGAAAAAAAAAACTACAACAGATAAGCAAAACCTAACCCTAAGAGACGACCTAAAATGCAGTTTTGGAAAAGAGAGGTTTAGTCTGAGTTGGGTGAAAGGGAAAGTGAGAAACATGTAACAGCGCGAACTAGGCTCGGATAAGATCAACGATCATCCTACAAGCCACACTCCAGCCCCAAAAGTGTTCTTCCGCCATGACAGCGATGGCGCCATGCGTATTGCGGGTGCCATAGGCCGTTATTCGCAACTAAAACGATTGAAGGTGCTGAACTGAACAGAATAGAAGTGGCGGGTTTTCCAATTACTAATCCAACGGCTGAGAAGACAAAGCTCGTCCCTCGGTCCCTAGGACCGTTGGATGATTAAAAACAACACCTAAAATAACTAACTAAAATGAAACTAACTAATATTAACTATGCTTTTAGTTAGTCTCTTAAATTAGAGGGTCTTTTTTTAGTTCTCTAATAAATAAGAAAATTATATTTTTTTTAGTTCTTTTTTTTACATTCTAGTATTTTTTTAGTTTCTTAATTTTTTTTAAAAAGATAATCTTTTTAATTTTTCTATTAAAATTTGAGAGACTAAAAATTAAAAATTATTATTTGAGGAGAGAGACTAATTTTTTATAAAAAAAATATGTGAAATTATAAAATTCATTTTAAAGTGATATATTTTAAATCACAGTAAAAATACTTAATTATTATAAAAAAAACAGAGAATATAAAATTATCTTAATTTTAAATTTGCATGATAATATTTTATTCTAAATATAAGTCAATAAGACTTTATTGAATAAATTTTCTTTTTAAAATTATTCTTCATTTTTTGGTCTTAATAAGTTCAAGATTTAAGGATCAAAATTGAAAGAAAAAAAAATGCAAACACAAGATTAGAAATGAAAAAAAAAAACTTATAGGGACCAACATTGAAAAAATATAAACTTACAAATATTAAAAATGAACACAAAAATTTACGGTCATCAAAATTGATAGGCATATTTATAGTGACTAAATTCATATTTAAACCAAATAAAAAATAGACTTAATTTTACATTTTACAACCTAACTATCATCATTTTACAAATTTTATCACTTAGTTTTTTTTGCATATTTTATTATCATGTTTTAAAATTTTGCACATTTTATCAATTCGTTTAATTTGTAACAAGGTGATGGTGTATTCCTAAAAAATGATATTGTTCTTCACCAATTTTTCTAACACGATCGTCATTTTGTTACTAGTATGATAAAATGTGTGATAATTAAAAAAGATGGTAAAAAGTGCAAAAAAGAAACTTGAATGATAAAATGCATGAAAATTAAAAATATGATTATCATATACACAAAAAAGGTTAGGTAATAAAAAAAACTCTATTTATATATGTAATTAAGCCTTAAAAAATAGGGATGGATTAAAAATAGTGTCACGCAAATGAAAACTTTAAATTTAACACATAAAAGATAAAAAGAAAAGAGTCATTTAACACATTTTTCAAATACTGTACTATTCTTCAAGACTTTTTTAGATGGTGGAAGATACTATTTTCTTATTTTTTTATATCGATAACTTTTTTCACATTAAATATAAAATTTAATGATTATGTATTAACAATGTAAAATAAATCCAATCACAAATCATTATTGATATGACTTTTAAAATATTTTATTTTATTATAAAAAATAACAAACTTATCATTTGTGGTGGTGTGTGATTAAATGATAGTATAAAGTTATTTTGCATTGTCAAATACATAATATTTTTTTCTCTTAAATATATACATCACTCTATTTCACAATGTTTCTCCCTCCTTAATTTTATCACAATATTAACAATAATACATATATCTCATTTAATTAATAATAACTTAGCACATCATTCTTAACATTTTGTCTTTGAATTTCAAGCATAATAAATAAGTTACTTAATAAAATAAATTATTTTAAACAAATAATTAAATATCTCCCTTCATTATGCCAAAAGGGTGGAGTGTTCAACAGATAGAGTCAAACAATGTATTGCTAGCATTTTCATAATTGAAATTGAAAGTGTGAAATTTATCAAAAAAATTAATTTTATGTCGTGACAAATATAAAAATGCAAAGAGGCGGTGAAGATGTTTGGTGGTGGGAGCTAGACCCTAATGGGAGTATTGTGTGATATCGGCCTATAAAGTCTTACATAAGCTTCATTCTACATCGCCACAACATGTGTTTTCCTTTATTTGGAACCTAAAAATTCCTTCAAAGATCATACTCTTTCTTTAGAGGGTTATCAAAAATAGGCTTCCAACAAAGGATAAGCTCAAGAAGCGGAATGTTATTCTCTTCACAATTCACATGCCCAAAAGTGGATATGGTTTGGAAACACTGCTATCAATGGTTACATTTGAAAATGGTTTTTCCAAAGTATGTAGAATCTCACTTGTGGCAACGTGTGTATGTTTTGATAATAGTGGTGAAAGAGAGGTGGTATGTGGTGTGGTGTGTAATCACTTGGTGCATTTGGAAGAAAAGAAATGAATGTATCTTTAAGGATGACACTTTTGATGTTAAACTGTTGATTCAAGAAGTGGAATTTGTGATTTGGTCATAACTCATAAATGAGGAGGATATGTGACTTAGAAGAGTGGTTTAGTGAGGGTTTGTTGAAAGGCGGGTATCATGTGCACGGGAGGTGGATTTAAAAGCTGAATGGTCAGTGGTGGGAGGTTTGTTATGGAGGGAAGAGTTGGGATTGTTGCCGCCAGCCATCCTGCAGTGAGAGGATTGGGCAGTGTCGGGTGGGGCACGGCCGTGTTGTTGCAGGTTAGGGAAGGAGGTGCATTCACTAGGGTAATTTGCATTTGATTGTTATTGTGGGGTGTAAGAAGCAAAAATGGAGGTGGGGAAGTAATAATTACCCTAAAACAGAAAAACTGTTTTTGAAAACAGTAAACAAACAAGTGGCCATGTCACAAATGAGATGTAGACTTACAAATAAGATGTTTAAATTGAATGAAGGACCATTAATTTCAAGAGTAGCTACAATGAATTAACTGCTAAAAGCTGTTTATTAAAACCATTCAGCATAATTTACACCAGAATTGTCACAAAGCTACTCTTATAAGTTTCTCTGTAGAATGGACAAGAAAATTAACTATAGCAAAGGCATGAAATGAACAACAGATGAAGCATATGAAATGACAGTCTAAGGATTACATAAAACAGCCTATTGAGCATTTGGAGTTGAATTATTGGATTTGTACTCCATCAGTTCAGCCCTGTATCTTTCCTTATCTCTCATCCCTTTCTCTTGATAAACCTGCATCAAATTCACTGACAACATCAACATCAATAGCACTTTTAACCCAAATTAATTGAGGTTAATGTGAGATGAACCCAGTGATAGATATGAGGAGATTGAAAAAAAAAGATAAAAGAAAAGAAGGAGAAAAGAAAGAGAGAAAAGATGAAGAGAAAAATGACTAAAAATGGACCATCTAGAACATAGAGATAACAACAGGTCTAACCCTCCACCAAACTTATAGCTTTTACCATTTCATCTTAAGACACACAGTCCATCAATCATATCTGACTCCATTAAGTCTTGTTTAACTACCTTTTCCCATGTCAGTTTTGGTCTACCTCTACCTCTCTTTGTGCCAAGCTCTTAGTAACAAACTTTTGTTCTTATGAAAGCATCCAAGGGTCGTCTCATTACGATTCCAAACTACCTCAATCTATGTTTCTTCGTATTTTCACTCACCGGTACTACTGCTATCTTTCGTCGAATATCTCACCTCAATCTATGTCTTACAGTTGTTCTATAGAATTTTTCTTTTACCTTAAAAGAAATTTTGTGGTCATACAACAACCCAGATGCATTCCACCATTTCCATTTCATCAAATTCACAGACACGGAAAAAAAAAATAATGCATGAGAAAATCTAGGAGATAAATACTGCCAGAATATAACTCCAAACAAATAAGGTAGCCCCGCATCGATGTACTGTTTTTGGCAAACAAATGTAATTTTTTTAGCACTAAAGGTATCTTGGTATCTCCAGCTGATAGAGACTGAACTGAACCCTTCAAGACGTAAAAGATCACCAAAGTGAGCTTTGTCTCTCGTAACAAAATCTTTTCCATACATATGACAAAGAGTTGGACTTTGGTCAGCATGCTAATGTATTTTTATTCTATGGTTAACACAACTTTTTTTCTGACAGGTAAAATTGTATAAAAGGCAAAAAAAGCAAAAGACCATTATTACTAAAACAAATATAGCCCTTCCTAATATTTTCACATAGAATTGAGAAGTCGTTATTACATTACAAGTAGTTATCCCTTATAGCTTCCATAAGCAAATACAAAATAGTTAGCTATAAAATATAAAACTTGTGGGAGAACATTCTCTGAAAAGTCAAATTTAGCTTAGTTCTAGTTTGTAATAAAAAAATAGCTAAGCATCAAGTCATGTGTACAAAGAAGAGAATAGAAACTGTTTTGAGATCTAACAACGCATCTAAATTAGCAACCCCATCAATAATAGATACATCAAATGCAAATATAACAAGCAACAAAGTATGTAGCATCAAGAAATTGAAGTAGAAAAATACCAGACATGCCATTAATTTTCTGAATCTTAAAACAGAACTCAAATGCAGCATGTGCCTCATTAGTAAAAAGTAAGAGATACATGATGGGAAAAAGAAGGAAAATGATCAATGTGCCTGAAAAACTAGTTCAGATACACATAAGTTATCCATTTATTTCCCTTAATCTTCACTATGTATGTCAGAGACCAGTATGTGAAGTTAAAAAAAGAAAAAGGAAACTGCAGCAAGACCAAACCAAAGCACAAAACCGTCGTCATTGGTAAAACGAGTGCATCTATACCTGTCTTTCTGCTTCTGACAGATTGTTCCACAGAAACCCAATCCTCTTACTAATTGCTCTCTCTTGCCCATGATACGAGGGCTTCAGCCTGGCATAATTTTCAGCAAAGAAAAAGTTGTAACCGCTCCTGTTTGACTTCGGCCGAAATGGATCACGTTGTGCATATTTTGCTCTCTTTCGACTCTGTGAATTAGACGTGCCATCACCAAGATTCTGCGAACTAGATGTGCCTTCACCATGAGAACTCTGGGACATGTTATCAGGAACATGAAACAGGACACCTTGCAGCTGCTCAGAACCTAGAGTCACTGTAACTACATATCCACCATCAAATTTCGCATCAATTGTTCCAGAAACCATAACATCATGTGCCTGTACTGGAGAACCTGCAAATTAGAAAGCTAATCCTTGTCACAGTTATACATGAGAAGTATATTACCACAATTGGATGAACACAAAGCTACAAAGCAATGCCAAGTGAAAATTGTAGAAATGAATCATTGAGAACAGTAATTTGTTTCATTACTTCCAATTTCAAAAGAACAGAAGCAGATATTTACTAATAATCACAGGATGAGACAAAATAAATTTTCTAAGAAAAGCATGCTCCCTACTTCTATTTCCACATCACATTAAAATATTGTAGGTGTTATCTTGAACTTGCTTATTGATGACAACAAAAAGTATAGCCTAAATCATGAGGAATGTGTCAAAATTGTTGGCACAAAGAAGTTGGCAATTGTTTGTTTTAAAGCTTTCCAGTCATGTAATCTGTCACAATATTATGGCTAACAGACATATTTTAAGTTATCTTGGGCCTGTACTAGTAGTACTAGTACCTAACTTAGAATTAATACAAATTTGAACATTAGGTTAGGGTATCCTATAACATCTGATATTAGTCTCATCATATCGTTAAACATTTTTATCTTTTTTCCACATTTTCTACCTAAAACTTAGATTTCAACAAAATCTTAATAATTAAGTTTGGCCAACATTAAAGTACTAAATATTCACACAAAATAAAATGCATTAATTTTTATTTTGGTAATTTCCCACCCAAGTTAAAAATGATTCTTAAAAATGACTTTATGTGAAACAGAGGATTCTGTCTACTAAAAATAAACTCTTTTCAAAATGGATTCTTCCAAAAGTACATTCTATTAAAAAGCGGTCTTACTTAAATTGCTCAAAAAAGGTTTTAGTAATTTGGAGATTATGACTATGTCTTAATAAGCACTGTTTTAAGAGAATAAAAATATAGAGTCATGAATATATGAAGTATCAGAGCACTAATCAGATCTACATGTTGTGACTTACTCTGAACAGGTGAATCATTCACAGCAGCAACTTCTGGAATGGTTGTGGAGCTATAGGGTTGGCCTGATTGGCCTCCAATCATAAGATCTGGATAAATGAAAGTATTGATTAAACAAAGATGCAAAACAAAAATCACATGACTAGATCTTAGAATTTGGATTTGGGCCTAACTCAATCTCAAAAGCTAACTCAAGAGGTGAGAGTTATCCCTCATTTATATACTCTATTGTGGCCACGTCACTATTTGATGTGGGGTCTCCAATGCAACCCTCATGTCGAGGACTAGACATCTCAATGTGTGATTGGCCCAACAACAATCACTAGGATAGACTTTGATACCATGTTAGAATTTGAGTTTGAACCTAAGTCAACCTCAAAAGCAAACTCAAGGTGAGAGTTGCCCCTAGTTATGTATTCTATTTTGACCATACCATTAGTCTACGTGGAATCTCCGAAACCCCCTCACACCAAGATCTGGACATCTCGAGGCTTGATGAGCCCAACAACAACCATTATCATAGACTCTGATATCATCTTAGAATTTGGATTTAGACCTTACTCAATCCCAAAAACAAGATGCAGGAGTTGTCCCCACTTATATCTATATTTTGGCCAATACAGAACATCCCAAGACCTGATAAGCTCAACAACAATCACTAGGATAAACTTTAGTAACATTTAGAATTTGGGTTTGGACCTAACTCAACCAAAAAACAAGCTCAAGAGGTGAGAGATGCCTCCCACTTATATCCTCTAGTTTGGTCATATTACTAGTCAATGTAGGATCTCAAACAAGAGAGGAAAAAGAAAACCATCTTTCCTTACCAGGTGTTGTGAGAGGAATGCCTTGCCTCCCAAAATAATACACTTGCTCAAAGTGATAAAGCATCGAGAGATAGGCTTTGCGCACCACAAATGATGCACTGGTTATGGTATCTTTGAAATTGAAGGTCAGAATCACTTCTTTCCACTTACGATCAACAATCACCTACATAAATTTAAGAAACACTTAGGATAAATGAATCTAACAATTTTTATAAGATCACAGAGCTGTATAATAGATAAATCTAAAACCTAAAATCTCTACAATCAGCATCAAATCTGCTGAAAGTAAACCCAACTCAATTCAACCAAAATCACATCATAAAAAAAGGAAAAATAAACAAAGAAAACAAAACAAACATGTTTCATGACATAAAGGGCCTGATTTTCTACAATTAATAGAGAATGATGTATGCAATGCATACCTTTTCAATCCCACCGCGAGATGTAACTTCGACAAAAAGGCGATGTAGATCAAGTGACGTTCCTCCCACGGTAGAAACCCTACACAAACAAAAGGGAAAAAGTGACATCAATTTTAATTCTATTACTACTTTTCTGCATCATCCACACTTCATTCAACACTCCCATATGGAAATAAATAGACAGGAGAAAATAACAGGTGTACTATAAAATCAATAAGAAGGAAGCATCAAACTCATTAAAGCCAACCAATTTTCAAAACCCAACTTCAAGAAAATCTATTAACCACAATTTTCCCAATTGTCCAACCAATAGAACCAGGGCAAGTTTTAACAGCATAGCAAAAAGTACTAGCATGCCAATTTTCATGATCATTAACTAACCATGCAAGCTTTAGAACTCTAAACTCAATACAAAAACAAAATTTCAAAATTTCATTTTTCACCATCAGCTATGTGGGAAAACACACACACACACACCAAAAAGCACACAAATTTACACCCCCCATAAACAAATTAACCAACCCAAAAAACACAGTAAAAGAGAGTAATTGAAAAAGGGTATTTATTTATTTAAATTCTTACTTATATTTGGTGCCGAATGTTTTGTGAAAAGCTTGAAGCGTTCCCCAGAAGAGGTTTGCATCACGAACAATGTCCTGGTAGCGAGCCGTTGGTGCAGGGTAAGGCTTAGTGGGTCTGAGTCTAGATGATCCCTGCTCCCACCCATTTTGTTGAAGCTGAGACTGAAACCCATTGGTGGAACCATCTGGGTTTGATTTGTTTGTCATATTCATGACTCCCTCTTTCGTCCTAAAATCCTTGATCTATGTATGTAAGCATTCAAACACCTTACCTTGGGACAACTTCAATTGCTCTCTACTATTGCAAAACCATAGGTTATATATATAAACCTTTATATACTGCATCTCCTATGCACTTTTGGTATTTTATTGTATAATATAAATTAAAATAGATGAAATTAATGTATGTGTGAAACAAAGAATAAAATATAATAATAATAATATGTCCGTTCCGTTACCAAAAAGAAAATCTTCACATATAAGGTAAGTATTTAAGAATGATAACTTTCTGGATTTATTTCCTTTTGTGATAAATAGAATGGTACATATTTTTTTTCTT
This sequence comes from Glycine latifolia, assembly GCA_013407115.1. Classification (NCBI taxonomy): domain Eukaryota; kingdom Viridiplantae; phylum Streptophyta; class Magnoliopsida; order Fabales; family Fabaceae; genus Glycine; species Glycine latifolia. The sequence continues at coordinate 39,996,315 of CM023946.1, forward strand.
TAGTTTAGATTTTAAGAATATGAAATTAATTTTTGTTTGCAAGTGGGATATTTCTTTATGTTAATTAATCGTGTTTATATTTTTTCATAGTGTTAAGTATTTTCTCCATTCATTTTTTAAACTTTCATCAATTGATATATATGGTTAGAATTCATTGCATTGGATTATTTTTCTTCTACAAATGTGAGATTATTTCCACTCAAGATATTTTGAAAAACTTATTTAAGTAAATATTAATTAATGATATTTGTTAATCAAATATTTTTTGAGAAATCAAGTGATACTCTTTCTCTGATAAATTTTTTCCTAAGATTATGATTAGTTATAATTTTTTTGAAATCATTACTTTTAATAGGTTTTGTTTATCATTTAATAATTATCTATCCTGATTCATATTAAATGAGAAGTAAAATCTATCCAAATTAATGATTTTTAATAAATTTTAATCAATCATAATGAGAGTATTTGAAAAAAAATGTAAGAGTGAATGTGTCTAATATTTCTCTTAAACAAATTGTATGAGTGAATGTGTCTAACATTTCTTTTAAAAAAATTGTCATCATAATATTAGATTAGTACGAAATATCTATCTTCAAAACTCAAATCAAATTTTATTTAAAGAGAACAAATCCAATTTTACTCCCATAATGATATATTAATTTTTTTTATTTCTAGTCATATAAATCCAATTTTATTTAAGGACCCAAATCAAATTTAATAAAGTCAGAGAAATAATAACATCTCTTGTAAAAGAACAGAAATCCATAATCACAGTAGAAATTTTATTTTTACCCAATATTAACTTTTAAATCTTAACTTATTTGATATGGATAGAATTTTGTTAATGTTTCATCCTAAAAGTAATAACTTAATTTTGGTATTGTCTCAAAGTTTAACAGCTATTATTTAATCATAAATTATCATATAAGCTAAATTTGTTAATTTTTATAATATATATTTTTAGAAGTCTTATTAATAGTAATATGCAATTGGTATAATGTACAATGATTTTACATTGTTAATTGTTAATGCATGTCCATTAAATTTTAGCTTAAATACATTTTTTGTCCATATAAATTAGTATTTTTTTCATCTTCATCTTTACAATTTTTTTTTTCATTTTAATCTCTATAAAATATGTTTTTTTATCTTTAAAGCATTTTAGATAACACTTTTTTCACTATTCAAAGTACTTGTTTCATTGTTTAAAGTGTTATCTAAAGTGTCTTAAAGATGAAAAAAAATAAACACATTTTGTAAGGATTAAAATAAAAAAATAAATTTATAAAGATGAAAATAAAAAAAAGTATTAAATTGCATAGAAAAAAAATATTCAAACCTTAAATTTTAAATTATTATAATTGTATTAATTTTAAGGGTTAATTAAATTTTTAGTTCCTCAAAATTTATTTTACAACTTTTAGTTCTCCATTAATTTTTTGTCACTCAATTTTATTTGCCTATTTTTTGTCCTTTTATTTATTTTTATTGCCCAAAATTAATTTAAAAATATAAAAAATGATAGACTAAAAATAGACAAAACAAGAACTAATATTGAACAATAAAGATAAATGGGAGACAAAAATGGACAAAAAACTGAGGGATTAAAAATACTAATGGAAAATTAACGGAATGACTAGAAAATGGTAAAAGAAACTTTTGAATGACTAAAAATTAATATTTAAAAAAGTCGAGGAAACAAAAATTTAATTAACCCTAATTTTAAATATTTACAAATATAATGCACAATAAATATTTTTAAACTACATAACAACAAAAGATAACGATCATTGTATATAAGTAAAAATAGATTATACAATAACCGGTGATTAATTTCATAACCAATTTAAAAGATCAAAGTTTATAAAAATATCTTAAAGTCCTTAAAAAAAAGTTAAAAATCTTAATTAAGATCATTAAAAAAACAAAAAGAGCAAGAAATATTACAAAATTTATATAATCTAATCACAAACTTCCATGATTTGGCTGTGAAAAAAAAAAAAA
>CM023946.1:39998718-40010997 GCA_013407115.1 Glycine latifolia
CTTACGGATTGCCCAATCCGTATGTAAAAAAAAAAGCGTACGGATTGGGCTTACGGATTGCCCAATCCGTATATATAAAAAAAAAAGTGTACGGATTGGCGAATCCGTAAGATTCTTACGGATCGGCGAATCCGTAAGAAACTTACGGATCGGCGAATCCGTAAGAAACTTATGGATTGACGAATCCGTAAGATTCTTACGGATTCGTGTACAAAATCAGCAAAAAAGTGAAGGGCAATTTCGGAAATGCACTGTTTAAAATGGTGTATTAGAAAAAGTGAATGGTGTATGAAGAAACACTCTAATTTTAAGTGGATATCTCAATCCAAACCCATCAGATCCGAAATCCACATCCAAATCGTTTTCTGGCTCTCTCAATCCCTCAATCTAACTTAACTTGGATTAACTTTTAGGCTTTTTGATTGTATTAAACTTTTTCCTGATTTTTTTTTTGAATTTCTTCACGATTTTGCATCTCTTTGTATGTGCATGACAAATTCCCGTTCAGTTTAAGCTGCAAATCCAACCGGCTCATTATTGATTCGAACCCACAACTATTCTCTGTGCATTCATATACTAAACAGATTCTGTTTAAAACAGATCCCTTTTCAGATTGGGTCGACATGGAATTTCGTAATTTTGACCCAAGATACACTGGGGAGTTATTGAAGTACATTTCTTCAACCTAATGCCTCTGCTTTAATTTACTTGAACTGCTCTTCATATTCTATGTTTCTACTCAACAGGCACATGGATAGTCAGAATGAGGTCCTTATGGAAGCATATAGATCCATGTTCCATGAATTGCGGAAACTTCAGGTTTTCAATTTGGTTTTTAGGGTTTTGCATTACTTTTTTATTTTATATATTCTGCTACTGGTTTAGCAAAAATAATTGAACAGGAGTTGATAATTGATGGCCTTTAAATTGAACCCAAATTCATCTATATCGACAATTCTCTAAATTTGAACTTTTGATTTTTAGGTCGAAGAAGAGATGCTTATGCGCAAGATGCATGAAGTTATGTCAGCTCATGGTCCCACTAAAAGTGTATGTTGATCTACACATCTCATTATTAGTCCATTAAAATTAGTATTCCTTAGTCTGTCCAAAATATTTAATTGATAATTTGTATTTATTTATTTATTTTTGTTTTTTCTGTTTAATATGATCTTATAGTTGATGTCATGGTATATAATTCCAGTCCCAGAGGCTGTTAATTATGGGTGGTTATCTAATGGGAACCGTTTCCTATGGTTCTTGGACAGCCTACAAGTGAGAAACCTCTTAAGGTCTACACTAGGAGGCCTAAGTGCCAAAAGTAGCACAACCTTATGGGAATCACTATTGGGGGGAAGGGAGGAGTTAGTTTTAGAAAGAGAGAGGGAGATAGAATCTGATACATAGGGGGAGAGAGAATTGGTTCCTGTTTTTGTTTGGGGGAGGGGGTATGTTTTGAGATTACTGTTGATTGGAGCCTAGAGGCGTGTGTCTTTGGCTTGGTGGCTTGGCCCTTATTTTCATCATTTATTCCTTCGTCTGCTATACACACTTACGCACCTTTTTAGATAGGAATTCCTATCATCTGGTGCTTTTGTTGAGAGTTGAACTCAAGGGTCCCTGACATGCAGGTAGATGAAGAAGAACCAGTAGCACCTGAAGCAGTACTAGCAACTAGAGAAGGGGAGCGAAATGGCAAGACAATTTCTGAAGCTCAACTGGTAGAGGAGGCAACTTGGGAGGCATCAGAGATAGAGACAGAGACGATCAAAGAGAAGTTCCCTTCTCTCTGTGTTGAGGAAAATGCAGAAATTAGAGAGAGTGATATTGATGGGAACCCAGTTCCTATGGTTCTTGGACAGACTACAAGTGAGAAAGCTCTTCAGATCTACACCAGGAGGCCCAAGGCCAAAGTGCCTAAAGGCTAGCACAACCTAACAGGAAGCACTATTGGGGGAAGGGAGGAGTTAGTTATATAGAAAGAGAAAAGGAGGTAGAATCTGATATATAGGGGGAAAGAGAATAAGTGGGGGATATGTTTTGAGATTATTGTCGATTTTAGCCTAGAGGCGTGTCTCTGGCTTGGGGGCTTGTTCTTATTTTCTTGTAATTCCTTCGTCATCTATGCACAGTAATACAATTCCAATTCAGATAGGAAAAATAGTGGATACCTTTGCTTTGAAATTTATGAGTTGTGATTGAGGGAGTTCTCTCAATGTGACGGACTGAATCCTGTGTTAGGTTATTTTAGTTTCCTTTCGCGTTGTTTCTGAATTCCTAAGCGAAGACTTGTATGTGTTCTGTTATACTTTGTGATTTCAATCAATATAAACCATTAGCAATTTTCTCTTTAATATGATATAACAGATTTATTTAGCTGCAACTGGCGTGTGCAGTTTATATGTAGGTTGCTTTGATATCTATAATGATGTTTCACTTTTGTACTGAATAATGACAATTCTAAGGCGTATAATAATGAAGCCGAACACCCTAAGAAGGAAATCACTGAAGCGAATGAGGAACAGTGAAGACATAATGATTTTCTCTTTTGGTTCATATACTGCTCTGTTCATAGTTTAGGGAAAACGAAATAGGGCATGTTTCTATCGTTCCTCTCCCTTTTGAGCAACAACTGCTCGGAGTTTATTCTCTCTGTAAATGAAAACAAGTTTTTTGTGGAATAAGTGATATAAAATTTTCAAGTGCAACGTAGAGGAGGTACATGTGTAATAAGTAATAAACATCAACGTTCTCTTTATCTAGTCAACAAAGTTATCCTTGTTTAGACTTTAGTTTGAATCCTATTTTGCTCTTTTTCCATAGCAATTGTAATATATAACTCAATAAAAATAAAAACTATTGTGCATTCACAATGCGAAATAGTCAGTTTCAAGTTTAAATCGTTTAGAAATTTGAAATTTCTGAAAATATCATTGGAAAATGAGGATTAGAACATGACTTTCTTTGAAGAAATTTTTGTATTAGCATGTACAGATTTTTCATTTTTGCTAGTTTCCGCACATTTATCTCCCTATATGGTATAGGTGCACCTGATCTTTTTTCAAACAGCTGAGTAATAGCAGTCACCAAGCTCCTCCCAACATGTAAGAAGGTTCAGTTATGTGAGCCAACCCCATTTGCAAAATCTCTAAGTTCATCATCACAAGATATTTTTCAAGTAGATAATGTATCTTGCAAGATACAAGAGAAAATACTATGATTCCATGACCTTCCAATTCTAAAGGCTTTTTGATCATTTTGACATAAAAGCTCTCAATTTAATATTATGTCCCTCGGACTCTTAGAACTTACCTGTTCAGCCAAAAAAACGCATATAATCCTATATTGTTCGCCCTTACATATACCAATTAAGGTTTTAAAAAACAGCTTACAACTCAGATTTCAACTGCAACATCATGATTTTTGTGATATTTATAACCGTAATTATAGTCGTATTTGTTCATGATTTCCCACAATATCAAGAAACACGACTACCATCATAATTAAAAATGTTAGGATAAACTAAACAAGGACATCAGGTTGTTAATTAGTAAATTATGAAGTCAAGGCTCAAAAGAAGATGAATAAATTTGATAACAAAGAAACACGAGCCAGAAATATCATATAACCTCGTCAGCCATTTTCCATTAACGAAATAGCAGGCGAAAAGAGTGACCAAATTAGCATATGCTGAACTTGCTGGATCTAGAGAGAACCTATACAACACATGACATACTACCAAGAAAAATAATATAAAGTAACAAACACAATGGAACATGATAATAAAGAGAATCCATTTTCCATTAACCAAATAGCAGGCGAAAAGAGTGACCAAATTAACATATGCTGAACTTGTTGGATCTTAGAGAGAACCTATACATGATGACATTGATTACATTATAACATAGTAAAAAGTAAGCAAAGAAAGACAATGGAACATGATGAAAATCAGCCAAAGAATGCAGGGTCATAGCCATTGCTAGTGGTGGCCAAGATATAGTAAGCAACAATATGGCCAATGGTGCCCCAAGCCAAGACATCGACAATGTTGAATCCAACAGGGTCATTGGATTTGAGGAGGCTGACATACTCCTTGGCACGTGTGTCACCAGCCTCAAAGTGTGTGAGTCCATTCTGCTCAGGCACTTGCTTTGCCATGTTCTCCCTTTGGAAGTTGAAGAACACAAACCTCCCCAAGAAGAGGGAGAGCCCAGTGCTGAGGCTTATCACAAGTGCTGAGTTGAGTTCAGCTCTAACACCAACACTACCCTTTGGAATAACCCTTTTGGTGGTGCTGCTCACTTTGGTTGTGAACCTTGTGAGGGGTCTAAGGCCTTGAAAGCACACGTTGGATGGCTTCAAATGATGGTGCTTTTGGATGCTTGTGCTTGGAGATAAGGCTGGTGTTGATATCATGGTGGATGAGGCCGAGGCTGCTGCCATTTTGGTTTGGTTTTGTGGAACTAAAAATTTTGAGAGTTTGGAAAAAGAGGTAATAACAAAGATGATAAGAGAGAATTGTGTAGAATGGACTTTGAGATGATATCATATACTATGAAAAGGGGTGGTGGGAGACAAAGATAAGATGCATTATGATTGTAAGCCATTGAATAAAGATTTGCATGATGATCTGGCTTGCTTTTATTGGTTTGTTTTGGATCGCAGATATATTTTATTGCGTTCTATGTCTTGTTTTAATTGGGTGAGCTTGTATTTTGCGAGTTCAATTCAATGTAGTAATATTGCTTGCTATATGGCCACATGGTGTATATTTAGGGACATTTACATGAGACTAAAGTCAGGACTGTTAATTTAATGTTTTACTTTTTCAAGTCAAACTGTTGATATAATTTTGAGTCGAAGAATGGAATTTTATTTGTCTTTCGAGACGCTTACATTAAAGGTTTATACGGATAAACTAATTACAAAAGGTTAACAGTTAACCAGAATTCCGGTTAAAATTAAACATTTTACCTATCAATTTAACTTAATTTTTAAGTTTGTGTTTGGTAGAAGGAAAAAAGAGAAATATAGAGAAGAAATAAGATGAATCTCACGCAGTGATAGATCTAGGATTATTTTTTTAGTGGGAATAAGAAATAGTTTCTAATATTTTTACAAAAAGAAAAATATCATAAATTTTTATAAAATACATAATGTTATGACAAAAGAATAATCTAAAATACTTAAACTTTTATAAATTATAATTGTCATTTATGCATCTTCATTATGTTATATGATAGTTTCATTGTCAATATTATAAAAAAAATCTCTAAATATATAATTCAAACAATCATTCAACCATTCATCTTCTCCCATGTGATTGCACACTCTACTCTTTATAAAATTAATAGTAGAGAAACATTTTAAATGACAAACTTTCTTAATTTATTTCCTGTTCTATTTGAAAATTAAGATGAAATCACTTAAATGAAAACACAGTGTAAGTTAGTAAATGAATCATTGTGTTTCCGTTAAATGTCTATTAGAGGAGTTGGTGTATTAAAAATTAGGTTATTATATTGGCCATCTAATTTTTAGGTTCAATTTAGTCTTTTTTTTTTTTTGTAAAAGTTCAATTTGATCCTTTAATTTATATATATTAAATTTAATTTAGTCCCTTTATTTTTAAAATTTCTAATTAGGCTTTTACTTTTTAAAATAGATTCAATTTGATCTCATTTTTTTGAAAATATTTGGAGATGATAGAAGAAAAATGAGATCAAATTAAACTTATTTGTAAAAAATAAAGAATCAATTTACATATTTTAAAACTAAAGGGATCAAATTAAACCTAAAAAATAATTTAGAGGACCAAAATAGTACTTTAATCTAAAAATTAAAAGGATAAAATAGTAAAATAAGTATTAATTTATTCTGTCTTCTTCATTTCTTATATTTTTTTATATATTTTTTATAAATATTATCTTATAGGAATTAGTAACTATTTTTTATAAGGGAATTTTTTTTATTAAACATATATAAGTAAAAAAAATAAATTTAGTGGGTCTCACACAATCACATCTTCTATACTCTACTTTAATTTAAATATTTATCTTTTATTTTCATCTTCTCTATTTTTACTTTCAACCAAACACATTGTTATCTTGGAAATTACAAATGAAAGAAAGAAACTTGAGACCATTGCTAATTGACACAAGAGGTTAAACATCCGAAATCAACTTTCACTTTCCTTATGGTGTGAGTTTGAATCTCCCTAATGCTACTTTTACACTTGGTGGACAACGTTTTTCAGGAAAATCTCCTTGCACCTAAAGGTCAGTTGAGTAACTGCAACTGAATGCAACCACTTGCACTTCAGACATGTACAATATTTTTTTAGGTGGACCTCTACTAGTAACTTCAGCATGCTAATGGCACCCTATCCGGTTAAGAGTGTCTTCTCGTTCTAGCAATTTTAGTAAAACAAAATGAAAGAAACTGAATTTTACTGATGGTAAATAAATCATTGTTGTCGTAAAAGTCTAACAAAGAGTAGAAGACTACGCCAATTATTCTTGGTGTTTCTCTTGGCCATTTGTCGAAATCATGTTCTGAAATTTTGATGCTTAGAACAGGTTGAGATGAGAAATTTTAATAGATATTTTACCACTTGTCATTGTCAATAACAAGTGTTCCTACTTCAATATTTTGACAATCTTCAGCCGTATCTCTACTAAACCTTAAAATAAAACTTCGCGTTTTATGGCTAAAAGATGACAGATTACATTCAATATTTTTAAGTAATACTACACAGACAGATTTAAGCTACTACATGTATGATCGAGTTTTTTTATTTTTATTAAGGTAAACTTTTTTTGGATTCAGGTATGATCAAGTTTACTACATAAAATTAACATTTTCTTCACAAATCTAAATATTATCTGGTCAGAAATCTAAATATAATCCAATACTTAAAAAGTATACCTTTTTACTGATGTTCAAGCACTATGAACCCATTTGTTACAGTTTTTTTTTTCCCATAACAGGATAACTCTTTCTTAAAATAAAACACTTTAAAAGCTTTTCATACATTTTATTTCAACTTTTCAGAAGCTGAAAAAAATCTAAAATCCAATTAAAAAAATACCTTTTACTTTTAAAAAAAAATGTCACAATTATTAGATAATCACTTGATTATCTTACATTAGAATCACTTATTTTTTAATATGCAACAAAATGGTCCTATTTCTTACAGCTTTAATCATTATTAGTGATTCATGTATAATTTGAGAATACAAGCATCACAAATTTTAAACTATGCTTCATGGGATAATATGTTTTATCACACAATTCACTCCGTTCCACTTAAGCGTTAATGATTTATATGTTCCCTCCATAATCTGTTCCCATAGATAGAAACTTTGTAAATTACATGCTGATACTCTCAGTATCACAAGATCAGCCACATACAACATATTTTACTTTCCACCCCATTTGCACTATCATTGCCTTCTGTACCTCCTCTCGCTTTCAACACATTGATATAAATACAATCTACCAGTGTACAACAAATTGAGAACAACAGGATACTCAATTTATACATAAACCAACCAACCTCAATCAGATATTAAAGCAGGCTGTTCAAGTGCACCGGCTACCATGTCATTTTTTGTTCCTTGAATATTCAAGTCAGTGAATCAAGGTATGCATAATAACGTTGCCGGCCATACTCAAGAAGGCTACCATAAGTGCGATCCCAAACCCCAATGAACAGGGACTCAGTGTCTGGACTGAAAGATATGCCTGATATCTCACCGAAGAAATCAATTTCCTGTTCCGTCTCATACCCACTTTTTACATCATAGACATGTACAAAATCCGCAGGCTCTGCCACAGCCATATACCGACCATCTGATGTATACTTGATTGAACGGATGGCTCCAAGGTTGTTCTTCAGCACAGCCACTGACTTGGATAAATTCCGCAAGTCCCAAATCCGGCAGGTTTTGTCCTGGTTTCCAGTGGCAAAGGTCACACCGTCAGGATGCCATGACGATGCAAATGAATAATCAAAGTGCCCAGATAAGGGAACAATTGTCTGCAAAACAAAAAAAAATTGTGTTAGTAAAATTTTCAACTATATATTAAAAAGTCCTCTCCAGTTAAAAAGTCCTGCAGTGTGTGCAGTTTAAATAAATCTCACCATTCATGATTTTTATTATCTTTTATATATTAAAATAATTAAATATTAAAACTAAACAATGGCTGAGATTTCCTCCAGTTCTAAAACTGAAGAGGATATTTTTACGGGATACAACTGAATAAAGAATTGACTGGTTGTTGGACAAAGGGAGTACAGTGTTACCTTTCCATTTTGGGAGTCCACCAACATACATTCAGGATTGTCTCCAACAATTAGTAGTAGCTTACCATTTGGGCTGAGAGAAGTATGCTGCAGTAAATGGAGACAGAGGGAAAAAAAATTAGAAAACAAAGGAATGATAGAAAAACAATAACATGTATGATCCAACAGAAAGATTATCCAGATTACTATTGACTTGTTACATGACCATATTCCAAAGGCAGAGTGATAGACACTCCCATTCTTCAGTTATTTCTCAAAATTGTTAAAACAATAGTAGTTAGAGAGGAGTGGGAATAGACAACAAAGATTGCTAATTGCCACATCCATATTGCTAATGTGTAGGCAACATTTCTTATTGCGAAAATTGCTCCTTAATGCAAGACAATGTAGTCTGCTGAGAACAACTGGTAACACAATTTCTGAAGAAATAAACCTAAAGTATCCATTTATCAGTCTTGGAAGAGAAGAGGAAAAGGAAGGGGGAAAAAAGTCTTAAGGACTCACATTCACTGGCCAGGGAAAACGAAAATGCTTAGAAAGCTGAAATTTCTCCATATCAAAGTCTCTGATTCCGCTATCATTATTTGCCGCTGTGAAATGAACTGCACCACTAAAAATCAGAAAACAAGTCCATTAAATTTGGTGCCTATATCCATAAATCAAATGACATAATCACCAGGAGAAAGAAAACTATATACCTAGGACATTCATAAATCTCAATGGCATTGGTGATAGCATTATCATCATAAGTTGTTCTCGTGCAAAAGCTAACACCAGGTCGATCTAGGTGCTGCATTCCAGTAACAAAGGTGATAAAATCTTTATGTCTGTTGATAGTTCTAAAACCAAGAACAATTCCTATGAGGGACATGTTAGCAGCATCTGGCAGAGTAACTATAAAACATAAGCATGTACAGTCTCATAGCAATTACCTATGAAAATATATATACATTTGCAAATGCCTAACAAGAAATAACATGAACAAAAAGATAATCCAACCAATGCTTGTGAAGAGATGCTGAAAAATGAAAGACTAGGAGGAAATAATGAAGGAGAAAGGAGTTTCAACACTAAAGTACTCTATTGATATTAAATATGAATAACAGGTTTGATTACATCAAAATCCTGGAACAGGAAGCTCAATTCATAGCTTTGATACCATGTTAAAAACAAATCAGATCCTAACCCACACCCAAAAGCTAACTCAAGGGAAGATGATTGATAGAGTCTTATAGAGAGTATTCTGGTCATATACCTAAAATGTAGAACATCTTAACATCGTTCACGAAATGCCCACAGGTCCAGGAGCACAATTTACACTTACAACTGTATCTAGTAAACATCCCTAAAAACAAAAGCTAATCGTCAAATTACCTTACAAATAAGTTCACCCTGAAATCCTCCAACAACTAGAAGCTTCTCCTTCACTGCAAGTGTACTGACTTGAGTATGAGTAAAACCTTCTAATAGACTTTCAGGATGTTTCTGACAATAAAAAGTGATAATTTGGAAGATTAAGACCGTGATTGATCAATTTAATCATAAATTTATGCATGAAAATAAAAAATCTATGGTATTCATTTAGACAAACATTATCACAAGGGTTATTCACCTCTGATGGTGCAACATGTCCTGAAACATTAAGTACTTCTGAACTTTTGCAAGTCAAAGAGGACCAATGCATTATTGAAAACTGTGACATAAGGTATACATCATGCTTTGATGTAGCCCATACCAAATTCCTCAACTGCACAATCATTTAAAAATAAATAATGTCAGTCAACTGGACACAACTGCAAGATACTATCTCTTCAAAAGCCTATACAATGGTCAACTGCTTGAGATTTGCATACTAAGAAAAACTGTGCAGCAGCTACATATCAGAAGTGTAGACTATCTGAATTTTATTTGTTGATTTTAAGAAATTTGGCTATCAACTTCAACATAAGGTGCATTAGGCACCAAAAATTGGTAGTAATAGTACTAGTAAGCTCATGCTTTGTTCTCTTTACTTTTTGAAAAGGCAAAACACTTCATTAAATAAAAGCAAAAGTATGGCAACAAGAAGTGACCACACCAAACAGCTCATGTTTTGTTTTCATTTCAAAATCAGCAGGCTTTCATTGAAGGGGGAGTGTTGTATGCATAAGAGCCCTTCTTCAAACTTTGCTTATAAATTTGAAAGTCTGGTTTAGTATTTTTCTGACAGTAATAAGCTGTTCACAAGTTCACAAGTTCATAGAAATATAATAAACAGAGCCAACATGAAATAAAATGTCATTGTGTACACTTAGAATTTAAAGTGTGATAGAGTGATAGAAACCAGAGTAGACAGAGCTTACCTGAAAATGAAGAATAGAAGACTTTACTGATCTTGAATTTTTTCTGAAGTCATAAAATGAGTATCCTTTTTTGGTATTCTTACAGTCCTGTATGATATAGAGATTCGAGAATACTGTTATGCTTCTGAAAAATGACGTGACTGAAAAAAAATCCATAAATATCAAAAGAGCGTTTCGACAGGTATCAATTGTTACCTTCCTTGATTTGTCCCCAGAACCAGGAATATTTTCATAATTCTTGTATTGCTCAAGCCTAGTTTGCCGATATCTTTCTCTAGTAATGCTAAGGCTATCCCAAGGAATTCCCTGGATATCTTGTCCTCTTCTAGCCTGAGCAGCTGTAGTGTCTACTCCCTTACCACTCTGTACCAAAACTACAACATTAGTCCGAGAAATCTAAAGACATAGTTGACATTTGCTTGATGAATCATCCAAGTAGGAAGAACGTAATTTGACACCATCACTAATAGAAAATGATTAATCATAATACAAAACATATTCATCAACATTGTATTCATAAAACAGCACAAACTGCAATATATAAAGCAGCACTTTACAAACCGAGTGATCATAATCATCTATGTCAGACTCTACACCACCTCTTTCTCTATCAATAGATTCGTCATCCATGTCATCTTCTAAATCTTCCCTTTCACATTCATCTGCCATATCTTCAGCATCACCTCCTTGGTGATGGGACATGTTCTGCGCAACTAATTAGAACCTATGATAACAAGAATTGGAAAAATTGTAAAATCAGAGGCAAAAAATAGTCCAGTGTAAGCAACAACAATTGGGTCCAAAAGTTTAAATGTATAAGTAAAAATTAAATAAACAACCACACGTAAACAAAACAAAAAACCAGTAATTAATTGGAAACTCATATAACCATGATTGGCATGTGAAACAACTAGCTATTTCTATGAATCCATTGAAAAGAACGCTAATACTAAAACAAAATAATAATTTTTACACAACCCAGAAATTAGGGTTCCAAATTCCAATAAAATACCCTCCAAAATCATACAAATGAAATCAAGGGCATTCTTTTTAAAAAAAAAAAAGGAAAATTGAACAGTTTTTCCACCCAAATTCATCTAAAATTTAATTTAATTACAATAGACAGCCCATCGATAGAATAATCAAGGGCAATGTTTTTTACTATAATTTCTCAAATTCATCTAGAATTTGGCGATAATTGCATAAGGATATTACAACAAACAACCAAACTCGTTGTTATATGAAGTTAACATATCAAACGTAAAAATGAAATGAAATAAAATAAAATAGAGCTGTAAACGAAAACAAGAAATTCAAAGAAGAAAGAGGGTGGAAATTTGATATTTCAGAGGATGCGAACCTTTGTTGGAAGGAGCTGTATCGATCTCGGTACGACTCAGAAATGCAAATTAACGAATGAATATAAATAGATAAAAAAGATTATTCGTCTAATTTTTAATTTTATTTATTGATATGTTCTGAAGAGCACGAATTAAAAGAAAAATAAATAAATAATAAATAATAAAAAGTGATGAGAACAGTGGGGTGAACTAATTGGATCGCGAGACAAGGGATAAAAAATATATATATATATATATATATATATATATATATATATATATATATATA
>CM023946.1:40011007-40105553 GCA_013407115.1 Glycine latifolia
ACAATGGATAATTAGTCATTTTTATTTGTAAATGGGTAAAATGTTTATAAATTTGTTATCAAAGTTTAAAATTCAAATTTTAGTCTCAAAAAGTAAAAAAGTGTAACAAAAATATCAATCCATATCAAAAATTGAAAGAGTTTATGTGGTACATTCAAAAACGAATTGGTAAGCGTTTTACATATTTAGGAACCAAAAATAGTTATTTATCCAAAATATAATTTATTCTTCATCTTTTTTCCTTTTTTAATTATTACAAGCATAATATTACAATAAATACTTTAAAAAATAGGAAAACAAACATAATAATAATAATTGCAAATCCACCTTCTATTTATCAATTCTTCCTTTCTCTACCATCGTCTAGGCCGGGTGAGGTGGAGGAAGGGGCAACAACAATGACGAAGGTTGTTCGAAAAAAAAGGTCGTGACTGTTGTTTTGGTTGTGGAAGTTTTTGGCTAATTTTACTATCAATGTTCCATATTGTTTTGGTTAATGAAGAAAGGGAATGGTGGTGTATGGTGTTAAATGTTAATGACTAAATAGAGATTTGCTTCCCTAAAAAAATTGAGATATGTTTTGGAAGGTAAAGGTTGAAGGGAGAAGAAGGTAGGTGAAGGAGTGGGTGAATTTATTTATTTTTTACTTTAATTGATTTTGATCGTTTTTAACTGTCATAAAATTTAAATATGATTTTGAAATAAATATTGACGATTTTTTAGTCGTCACAATCATGTTATCAAATATTTAATGGATACATCATCACTTAACTAACAAAAAATTTCAAATATTAGGAAACAAATGTAAAGGAAAAATTTATCAAAGATCAAACACAAAATTTGAATATATAAGAAATAAAAAATATATTTAAGTCTATTTTTTTTTAATTCCCCCACCTCATCTCCTCTCTCAACCTTTTTTATTTTTATTTCTCCTTCCTTTCTTTACTTCCTAGTACAATTCATCTAAATATGTCTCCTTTACATATTTAGATGAATTGTATTAGAGCAATCACTTTATTGAGAGGGCAGTATTTTCAATGATTACTTAATGATTATCGCAAGAAAAATATTCGCACTTATCATAAATACAGGAGGCATAATAGTTCTGTTGGAAATATAAGAGCATTTTCAATGTTGTTCCTCTTCTCAAGTAGCCTAGATACTTTGCATAGCTAGGTTCAATGCATCTTAGGAAGTAAAGATAATTGCTCTCTTGCAAAATGTAGTTGGCAATGATTATCTTTGCAATACTTATGAATATAAATAGATCATTCAGCTGAGTGGTAATTCTCGATCAAATACATTAAAAAAGCATTGTTTCGTTTTATGTTGTTGGCAGGATGCAGGTGAAACCGAATAAACAACCAGTTATTGTTTCTGAACCAATATGCCATTATTATGGTCAGTTACATTTATTGATATACTGGAGTGGTGCTAATAAGAAAATAAAAAGGAGTACAACATTAAGATTAAGAACTTTAACAGAACTGTTAATAATTTTTAGTTTTAACTTCAGCTGTGATATTTATTTTATTTCTTTGTTGTACATAATTGTTCTTTGGTTTTTCTGTGTCAGAGAAAAACCACCCTTTGTGACTGTGGTGTTCTCTAAAATTTGGAACTATTTTGTTTGGAATGTTCCATTACAGTCGTATCATTCCATCTGCCATTGTTTGATCAGCTGCCCCTGTCTCTGAGCTTTGTCACTTGGGGTACCCTATCCTTTGAACATGTGTAGCTCACCCTGTCATGTGCCCTTGTTTGCCACCTTTCCATGTCTGTTAGGATCCCTTGGGCTGCACTTGTCTGTGTTCAGGGATCAATTCTGACACACTCTTTCTCTATTTGGGCTGTTTCTTGGTGTTCTTTGTGGTGGTAATCTCTGGTTATTCATTGTTTGGGTCCTGTATGACTTTAATCCAATGCTATCATAGCATTGAGGGTTGTAATGTGTTTGGCCTTAGTCTTTGTCTCAGAAGCAGTGTCTGTTCTAAACGTGTTCTTGGCCACAATCTTTGTCCTGGACACAGTCTGGACTTGCCATTTCCTCTCCAATAATTTCAACAAATAATACGTAGTTTTCCTTCCTATATGATTTTCAGATGTACAATGCTAATCTATTTCTTCATTCCAGATACCGAATCAGCCAAAGCATCAAGACAACAGCTTAAAGAAGCAATTTATTCTTCCTTGTTTGACATTAATGTCCCTGCTGTTTGTGATATCAACCAGGTAATACATATTTATGCTTCCTTGTTTGTTTGACATGAATATTCCTTTACGTTGAATATATGCAGAATTTGTTTCTGCTATTGAGTATATTGAGTCACTGGTTAATTAGGATTTTACTGTCATCTTCTATGTATTCGGTCCTCCTGATGAAGATGTAAGAAAGTGAGAGCGCCAAAGCACTTTATTAAGTGAAGTAGAATTTTTACTCTCTGTCAACTTATGAGTATAGACAT
The DNA here is from genome assembly GCA_013407115.1 of Glycine latifolia. Classification (NCBI taxonomy): domain Eukaryota; kingdom Viridiplantae; phylum Streptophyta; class Magnoliopsida; order Fabales; family Fabaceae; genus Glycine; species Glycine latifolia. Next base: position 40,013,476 of record CM023946.1, read on the forward strand.
TGCAGCAAAGAACCTTGCTTACAACTATTCAAATTATTATCTATTGAATGTAATTGTGCATGGCTTTTTACCTTATGAATTATGTATGCTTCTGTTATTTCTTGTTATTTTCATGTGTATTTACTATCTACATTGAAAAATGTAGCTGCGAAACAAAATTCTGGAATAATTGTTAATATAGGTTTTCAAGCCACATCTATAGTTCCAAGTAGGCCCCCTGTTTCTTTTTCTCTTGCCTTTCTCTGAATACAATTGTTAATTTATTTATGCCTACTGCAGAAAGTTTCTGTAATTGTTCTGGGGTTCAATTTAAGTCAATAATGTTTAAACGTCACCACTTTGTTTTGATACATAAACTGTTTTTTGCATGTCAGAAGCAAATGACTGTTTGTCTACTTTTTCTTCTGATGTGATTGTGACGTGCATTATCTTTTCACAGTTTTAAATGGTAAAGTAATGCGCAAGGTAGGTGTGGAAGTTGTTGGGCTGGGAGCACTGAAACTTACAGGATTTCTTAGGGAGAAGATGCAACTGAATAACTTAAGTTTTCAATCTTTGTACACTGTTCGCACATTGAAAGAGGTAATGATATTCATCTTTGTGGTCTGAAATATTTACAACTAGGAAATTTACACTATGATATCAATCAGGTGGTTGGTTACATGGTGCATCTAAGAGGATAGTACTGGACTCTCCATTGCTTATGAAATATAGTCTGCATATTAATATTTACTTCTATTACTTATAGCTTTTTAAGTTGGATTGGATTTTGAAATTTAAAATACTTTGGCATTGCTGAAAGCCTAGTTCATTGGATTGGTAAAGATATGATATTCTACTCTTTTCCCTTTCTTTCTCTGTTACTTCATGTTTTTTCTCCCAAAGCCTCCTCATATGTCCTGATTCCTGGTATTAGCATGCCAATATTTAATTATTTTATCAGCTTTTTAGAAAATACTAGTAGTGATTGAGGGTTATATCATTAGATGGGAGCCTCTTAAGAACCTGGTCATTGTAGAGAAGACGACTTCTAATCTCCTTCAGAGAAAGGAAGATTTTTTTAATCTGATTATAATGGTTTAACTTTGCCTTGTTGGACAGAAATTGCTTCTTTTGGTTGTTATTGGCATTTTTTGAAATTAATGATCATCCTCATGAAGCTTTTCCCTGTATAAACACAATGAAAAGGAGAGGGCCTTTCTGGTCTCTAATAGCTTTAATTCTAGAGGCAGATGCAAGATATTGTGTTGTCATTGTGTGAGAAGGACATCAAAAAGCAAAGGAGAGACATTTTAAAGAAGCCCTGATCTTCTTTGCTTACCGAAGAATTTAGCCTACCAAGATTTAAAATCATTCCAGGGCCTCTACCTAAGCTTAAAGATTTAGAAGAATTGGTTCTTGAGATGCCACGGGAGCGTCTATGACCAAATGCTTGGGAGTTCAATCCTTGTTGGGGGTTAACAATTTTAGCAAATCTTTCAGAGACAACTTTTGCAAAGATATATTTTTGTGGAAGAGATGAAAACTTTTATAAAAGTGAATGAATGGATAAATGATTCAGACATTCAGTGCACAGCTGTTTAGAATCAACCTAGAGAGCACATTAAATTATAAAACTACACATAAGTAAAGGAGTTAAAGGTTAGTGGGTCTGTGCATTATCCACACTTCAAACCTAAAGGACTATTGTGTTAAGGGGCAAAGTCAGAAATATAATATTAAAACATTCATGTGTCTTCACATTATAGCTTAAATTTTTGGAATAGTTGGTTCATGACAGAGCCTTGTAAACCATATGGTGGGATCAGCTACTTGAACCAAGACCAGGAGCTGGAAAAGACTCGGTTGTTGTGGTTCAATAATTGGAATAGCATCTTCTGATTACTTGGTAAATAATACTTGTAAATCTATACTAGAATTGAGTGACCTATGGTAGATAAGATTCATCTGAGATCAACATGGTGTGTTATGATTGACATGTAACTATATCCCTTAAGATGTGATCTGGGGTTCGACTCCAGGTTCTTGTGTTGAGAGAAATCAATACCTTGAGGAATTAGTCCTTTACTTTTGACTAGGAGATACCTTGGGTTCTAAAAAAAAAATCATTTGAGAGTAACATGGGATTTTGCTTAATTGTCTTTTATTTATCTTTTTCTCTTTTTCCACTGAACTGTGGTGGGAATGATTAGTATCCATCTTGCAGATTTCTTTTACTTAAATATCTTCTCACCGAAGTTGTTTGGTATTTTTTCGTTTGCATGGCAACAGAATCTATGCTATGTTGCGCTTGATTATGAAGCAGAGCTATTGAAAGATACAAAAGCATCATTTGAAGCTGCAGGAAAAGGATGGTTTACCCTTTCAAAAGAGAGGTTTCAGACAGCAGAGATCATATTCCAGCCACATCTTGCCGGAGTGTAAGTTCTTTATTTATTTATTTATGGTTCTGAAAGATTGATCATGCATATTTGCTTAAAGAATAGAAATACTCAACCATGATTTTGGCCATTCATAAATTAGCATGTGATATCATCGCGTAATTTGATGAATTGCTTGTAAAAGTGCTTCTAACTTGAAAATAAATAAAATTCATTTTTCTTTTTTAACTCCTACCTCCCAACGAACTTGGGTGTTCCCCATTTGCATTCTATAGGTTAATTTGTCAATCATAATAATTAGACAATCTTTTTTCTATAAGTTGTCTCAAACACAGAAGAGTGTGGAGGTTTTGTTAAAATGTGAATAATGGCCATGACTTAAACTATGATAAGTCATGCCCATTATTGTCTAAAACAAAAAAAATGAAAGTAACATAGGAGATATTGAATATAGGAGTGCGAGGAAAACTATACTGCCTGTGTTTTTATATATAATTCTCAATTACTTAATTCATCTATATTAAGGAAACTGATTAATTTAGTTGTAATAAATTTATCTTAAATTTATAATTTTTTTTTAAAATTATCCTTGTTATGAATATTTCTCTCTCTTCTAATGGTTTGTGAATATTTTTTTAATGAAGGGTATTTTTAGTCTAAAAATAATTAATGCAACAAACATTATAAATTGAGTCTTATAAAAAAAAAATATTACTTTAAACTTGAGTCTTATAAATAAGAACTCTCATAATATTTAGCCTCTGTCTATTTAGTAAATGTGTAACTCTCATAAATCTATCTAAAGTTGAATGGACCTAGATTATCAAATTGAGATTTGAATCATGAATGGTAAGATGTATTTTGTTAGATTGTGAACCAAATCTTATTTTGAATCATAAGATACATTATCAATAATTATAAATAACATAAAATACACTTTCACATAAAATATTAGTAACAAGTAAATAACTCATTGCATAAACTGAAACAAAAGTTGATATATTTCAATTGAACTTCAAAATAATCCAAGATTCAAGTCATAAATCAAAATGACAAAAAAACAGTGATTAGCTGCACAAAGTTCAAGTGTTGAACCTCTCAAAAAATAATAAGATGGAAAAATGAAGATTCCTTTTTTCCAATTCTCATGCTTAGATTCTAGCACATAATCTAACTATTTGTCTCATTTATCATCCCCAAGATCAATATCATTTAGTTCAACTTCATCTTCTGATATAAAATGTACTTCCTCTTCCTTTGCAGCTATTTGTTCTTTAGGTTTATTCATAGCTTCACAGATGTAGGATATGGCAGGTTCGGAGTCATCATTTACAAGCCTTAAAACCTTCACAAATGGAGTCACACATTTCAAGCAATATTGGATAGATTTCTGAAATTTATCGTAACATAAAACTATGTTCACCACTTGTATTAGCATCTTGAGGACCAACTTCTTCAAAATATTCTTGACTGTTTGCCTTTGGCCTTTTGATCTTCTAACAATCTTAAAGACATCTCTCTAACTTTATCACGAACAAGAAGCACTAACATTCTCCGTTGTTCCGGCAAGGTGCTTCATCCTTGCAACACCACCTTGACAACTATGTGAACAATACTTAGACTTATCTAAAATCCGGTGTGGAGGAGCACTTTCACTGTGACTCCATGTTACATTGATCTCCTTTGTTTGACCCGTTACCCCACTAAAAAAAACAAAAACATAAAGTGAGAAGGAATAACAAAACCTATTAGAAAAATAGTGGGAAGGGATTGGAACCGAGTAAAGGAAGACACTATGGAGAAGACACGAAGCACCAAAAGCAACATTCTTACTTGGGTTGGGTTCATAAGAGCGGCTCCAAATTGCGATTCTTCCAATACAGAAGTAATTCACCAAATGGTTTGAGGTCAAAAAAATTATTTATCAAACTCTGAAGATTTTGTAGTGATCAATTTGGACATAATATGTGGTTACAATATAGGTTTTTCCTTTTTGTTAGTTTGTTTTGTTTTATATATTCCCTGAAGCTTATGTTGCACTCATTTGTTGGTTCAGGCAATCTTGCACCAAGCCATAGCTCTTTGTGTGGAACATTTCCATTCTGCAGATTTAGCAGGTGACAGTGATTGGTACGAGACTATAGTCTTATTAGGGAGGACTGCATGCTTACCTGGTTTGTATGGTAAATATTCTTTTTTATTTGATAGCACTTTAATCCAAAACCTTAAGACTCATGTTTATGAGTCTTCTCCTCACTTATATGGTGCTCAATTTTTCTATTTCTATTCGATGTGGGATTTTTATCTCACACTTGTACTCCTACACCTAGACTCAACCTCATATGATGATTGTTGTGATACAAAATTTATTTCCTCAATTATGCACCCTCATCCAAAAAGAGGCAAGAACAGAATATGTGAATTTTAGCAACTGCTGTTGTATGTATAAATATATTATGATTTCTTTCTCGATTCGAAGCCTATAGTTAACATTCAGCTTGCTAAGAATAATGTAATAAGATTCAAGACTAAACCACAACAAGTGTGAAGAAACTGTTAATAATATTGTTGAGAGCAAAACCACAAGGTTAGAGGTTTCATGTAATTAGAAAAATGCTAAGACATAAGAACAATCGAATCCATCTCTGGTTCTTACATTCAATATATTTTATGAAATGAGATGCACCTTTTAAGAATGTCTTAAAAAAACTTCTAAGTTGGCCTACTCTACAAATTTTAATTTTTCACCTTGAGTTTGGTTATTGGGTCTTTTTTTTTCTATTGTTGAGGATGACAATTTTTTTATGAACCGAAAACATTGTGTCTACAATGGTTTTACAACTGAGAAAAGGATCATCATTATCGTCATTTTATATTTTATGCCATGGAATGAACAGTAAAGTTGTATACAATGCAAAACAGTTTGATTTAGATGGAAAATTATTACTTTCATTTGAGAAATTGTGTCTCGTTCTCATAACTACAATACAAACATGCTATGAATAGTTCCATTATTGACTCGCCGCCGGTCTATTGCTGCAACCAACTTATTAGTGCAAAAAGTAAATTGAAACAAAACGACTTAGATTTGGGTTCGTTAACGAATTACATGATGTGAATTCGTTAATGTCTGACATTACACCACATCGTGAGTTCTACAAAGAATAACGTATCTACAACGTTATTTAGTACATGACTTTTCATAATAAAAGGAAACATTTTTAATCAATAAGGTGGAGAAAAATAGTTTGCACATACAATATACTAAAAGTGAAATAAGTTAATTCAAATTCAAGTCCTGCGCACTTGGCAAACGTAATTTCATTAGATAAAATTTGATCAATAGAACTCTCCTTGAACTAAAGGTACAAGGCCAATTTTTTTTGCTCAAAAAGTAGTTCACACACAACATATAAAAAATGGTAACTGGTTATACATCAATATTGTGCGACAAAAAGAATGAAAGTTGTGTATAGAAATATATCAGAATAACAAGATTAAGAAGCAGGCTGTGAGCACCAGTAATAGAGATGGACAGTGTACAACTTGATTTGCAGTGTCATCTGCTGATGCTGACGGTGACAATGCAGGACAAGCGAGACCGAGTTTCCCTTCACGACACTCACTAGCAAAGAGGCCAGGAGGGTATTTTCCATAGAGATTAATGTAACTAAACATGGTTGAGGCGCACTCGTTCGTTAAATCATTTAATACATCGACATAAGGGCAAGCAAATTCTTTAAAAGCCCCACAACATTCTTTGGGAGGGTAATGGGGTCCTTTGCATTTGCTTGTGATTACTGTGTAGTTTAAAAACTCGAAATTCACAGAACAACCTGCAGGTGCAAGGTGAAAAAACAGCATCATCAGACTAATATTTAGCTTTGGTCAAAATTGGCGCGCGCTATGTACATATATATTGGGGATCAATGGAGAAACACCCCTTAAGGGGAGGGGAGCATTGTGGGTTTGAAAGGAAAATTTTGCCAGAACTCATTGTATAGTCTATACTATTGCTAATTTTGGGGCCATAATTCTCAAATAGCCCATTACTAACATATGTATGTGAACATAAGATTAAGTAGAAAGCTTGTTTCTTTCTGGAAAAAAAAAAACCCATCATTTTGATCCTCCAAAGATACACTGAACATCAATTTGGACAACTGAAATATTCTGCTATCAAATCAGCCTTTCAAAGATTTAAAGTGAAATCAATTTTAATCGATGTCACTTCAAACTTTTGAAGGACTAATTTGCTCACACAAACCTTCAGAGGACCAAATTGTGATATCAAGTATATATTTGGAAAACCAAAATGGTAGTTAGTTATAGTCTTTCTTTCTGGAAGAAATATTATTTCCTGGCAAACCCAGCTTCTTCCTCTTACTATTGCTTTAACGAGCAATTGTAAACCCATCTTTACTTACTGCTAGTGAACTTTGTTTTCTTCAATCTAAAAAAAATTATACAAACAAAATCCATAACAAATCACCAAAAATAAAGCACATAGAAAGATTCGACTCTGTCAACCAATCAAAAGCCAAGTCGATATGATTTTTAAGGTAATTATTGTAATAACTAACAAACTTTAACATAGATAACATGTTATAATTGGATGACAATGTAAAGCACATACACAATTACTTTTGATATATTTTTTTCCAATAACTATCCTAATTAAGTTAGAGAAATGATACTTGTACAAAAAATCTTACAACAAAGAGAGAGAAGGGGAGAAAAGTGAGAGGAGAGAGTAAATTTTGAAATATAATAAATGATATTGTAGAGAGAGATAGACACATAAATGGTGTTGTAAAAATTGTTGTAAGAATTGTTATACATGTATCATATTTCATTAAGTAATTAAGGTCTTTAACTCCGTGGTGGAACACTAGGAGACTCAGATATCCTCAAAAGTTTCAATCATTTGGCTTAACTATGAGACTAATCCTTAGTCCTTTTTGGTCCTAGGTCAGAGTCCACGAGTGTTTCCAACCCACTGGATAAGAGACTAATCTCATTTTCACACATGTGAAAGTAGCGGAACCTTACACCATTGCACCAACTCCAACTCTTTTGGTCAGATCAATCCTTAGTTCGAGGCTTAATACATTTGAATCTCTTAGCCTCTCCCCAAGAATTTGTTATGTGAGCAAACTCACATGCTCAACAAATGTTAATTACCAACTAAACCACACCCTTTTAATAATTAAGATATAGGTTGATTAAGTTAGCAGGACAAAAAAAAAGAGCATAATAATCGGGTAGATCCAAAAGCATAGGCAGAGGGAAAAAAACACAAACTTTTTTTAGCTTGAAGAAGGTTCCGAGCGGTATGCGCTGCTTGAGAGTCGAAAACGGTGTCTGCAAGCATAACCAACAAAAATGTTAATTAACAAAGAAACTATTCTGATTTAGGAAAGAGTGAAAATTGAGAACAGAAAGAAAGAGTTAGTTACCAGAAAGAGAAGAAGCAGAGAGGGCAGTGAGGAGAAGGAGAAGCGAAGAAGAAAGGCAGAAGCGTTGGTTGAAAGAAAACATCTTGGCTGAGGGTTAATAGAAGAAAGATTGTTGTTTGATAGCTTCAAATGATGTTTCCGATTTGAGTAATGACAAGATTTTAAGGCACAGAGGAAAAAAAAGGAGTAAGTGTTGGAAGTGGCAGGTATGAGATTAGAGAGACGAAGCCACGATCTAATCTAACATTGTAATGCCTGACAGCACCAATACGCGCAAACCTCCTCTTTCTGCAAGCTGTCTTTTTTTTTTCTCCCACTCAATCCAATTTCACTTAACCAAATATAATTAATGAGTCCCTGTGGGATAATAAAATAACTTTAAAAGAGTTATAAACAGCGTATGTCCTAATAAAAATCGTCTTTTTTTTAAATTTATTAATCAATGTGATAGCTAATTTATGCTTTAATTAATAAAGTTAGGTATTGGTAGTACTACTGTTTTTTAATTTTATTACATGATGTATCTATCCAGAAAAACAAAGTTATTACATGATATTTGTTGCGAACTGCGACTTGGAGAGTAGTTAGGAGTATTATTTAATTTTAATTAAGAACATTTTTTTCTTAAATTGTTCATAATATATACTAAAATAAGATATTTTACAAAAATGTAAGCTTTAATTACTTAAACGCAGTTTTGATAAATATAATAAAATATTATAATTTATCTGAGAAATTTATTGACTTAAAAGTAAATTTATTTCATAATAATAAAACCTAACACAACCCTCCACAACTAAGCATTTTTCAAATAAATCTATTTGATAGTAATAAAGCCTGATAGAGTTACAACTTACAACCCAAACACGATTAGAGGTGGATTGATTAAATTGTATTTTAAAAATATAAATCATGACATATAATTTGATCTGAGGTGGCCTTGAGGGGTAAGGTCAACACCTTGATTGGATGGTTTTTTTTATTAGAAAATTAAGAGAAATAAAACACAACAGAGATGATGAAAGTAAAAATATTCTGACAGCTTAAGAGCTTAAAAACTATGCATTCCATTGTCTAAAAGCTCATCATTATGCGAAAGTAGGAGAAGGGATATTGTAGTTGTTTTATCCTTGCTTTATATGGAAAGAGATTATTTCTAGATTTGAATTCATCAACAACAATTCACCAGACACAATGTGAAACCAACATCGTAGTTATAAGTTGCATCCCCAGGATGAGTGCAAATTTAACATGTCTTTGAACTGAAGTGGTTTAGTACTTGTCCAGTGTAAGTACTGAACAAACCTTATTACATGTAACATAACATGGAAAATAGACTACTACTATTACTGTCACTCACGCATCTGGTGAGTTTTCATTCCAGTATCATCTTCTGATACTGATGGTGGCGATGCAGTGGCGGCGGCGGCAGCAGCAGCAGGACAGTTAATAGTAATACCTTTCTTCCCTTGGCGACACACACTACCAACGAAGCCAGGAGGGTACTTTCCATAGAGATTAATGTAACTAAACATGATTGCAGCACAATCATTCGTTGAATCGTTTAAAACATTGGCATAAGGGCAAGCAAACTCTTTCAATGCAGCACAGCATTGCTTGGGAGGGTACTGGGGTCCTTTGCATTTGCTTGTGATTTTTGTGTAGTTTAAAAACTCGAAATTCACTGGACAACCTGCATTTATGATTCAGAGATAAAAAAAGAGAATCAAGACACATGTGGTTTGTATTCATCGTCATAGGCATAGCTCTTTTGTTGTTTCCTTTCTATTGGAGGATTTCTATAGCAATAGCCTAGGTTGTCTTGGTTTTATTTCATCATATTTTGATGTTCTGTTTTTCTTTTTCTGACTATTTAACGCAAAAGTTCGAACTTGAGAGTGCTGATTAAATTCCATACCTGTTAATGCATGCCCTTAGTGGTTAGATACACGTTGGAACTTTCTTTTTAAAGAAGCTAATATGATGGTAGATCTAAATGCATAGGGAGGCAAAATAAATAAAACATAACAAAAAGCCACCAACTTTTTTTTAGCCTGAAGAAGGTTCCGCCCAGCATGCGCTGCTTGAGAATCAAAAACACTGTCTGCAACCAACGACAAAACCTAAATATTAACAAATAAACTTCTTGTCTTGAGTTTTAGTTTTCCGAAACTCCAATACAAATTAAGAACTTACCAGAAAAACAAGTGGGAGTAAGAGAAGAAGCAGAGAGAGCAATGAGGAGAAGGAGAAGGAGAAGTGAAGGAGAAAGGAAGAATCGTTGAGTGAAAGAAAATGCCATGACTTGAGAGTTGAGACAAGAAGGGTGGATAGAAAGATAGTTCTAGATGGAGTTAACTTAATGGTACCATGATCTTGCTTTTTTTGGTTAGTTTCAAATAAGAGTTATGTTTCTTATTTGAGTAATGAGTAGTAATGACAAGATTCTAACTTAAAAAGAAAAGAAAAAAAAGGACACAAAAAATTGAGAGGCTGTTTATCAGAGAAGAGTGAGCTAAACTATACAAAAATTGTTTGAACAAATAGAGAGACAGAGAGGGAGTCACGATCATTGGTTCAATGTGTTTGATTCAGCGTTGTGTGGGGTTGAAAATTTGGTGATCTTCAATGTGTTTGACTCCTTGGAATTTTTGACAGTGTGTTTAGTAGATATTTAGGTATCCGTTACAAATGATAACAGTTTGCGGTGGACCATTCGATTTTATCTTAGAATTCGTGCACAAGTTGGACTCAAAACCAAATGTTATAGTTGTTGAAGGAAAAAAAGAGAGAAAATAAAAATGAATAAGTGAGAAAAGAAAGAAGAAAAATATGATAGAAATAAAAAATTTGTTTCGTGGAAGAGAAGTAAAGTAAATAGAAAGCAACAAAATTGAATTAAAATTGTTGTAGGTTAGAAAAGAAAAAAGAATTATTAAATTAAAATATATTATTATTTATTTTATTTATCCGTAGACCTACTAATATACATATCAAAGAAGCACATGGAATACGGCTATAAAAAAAACAACCTTAATCAGTTGTGGTTGCCAACCAAAATCGATAATTTTAGCCATTTTGAAACACAAGCACAAATAAAATCGATTATACCGTGTGTATGGAAAAAAAAAAATTAAAAAACGTGAATCAAGAGATCTTCTCTCTACACTTTTTGTTTCACATTTTCACGTCCCTTACACACGTTTTTCGTACAAGCCGCTGATCCAAACAAGCACTATGTCCTTGAACAAAATTGATTTCCTCATCAGCAAATGCACCAAAACCGTGAGTTACTATTGTCCAAAGCGAATAGTATTGTTCATTTCTACGCAAATCTTCTCATGTTAACATGGAAATTCTAAGTTGTGGGAACCATGTTGATTTTTGGATATTTAATTTAAACATCTTTGGATAGAGAGAACTGAGAAGTATAGTTTCCTCTAAAACACAAAATAAAAAAAATGTGCCAAAATCAACAACCCAAATAAGTTTTGGCTGAGTTTGTTTGTGAATTGTGATTTTTTATTAACATAGTACTTACAAATTGCCTATCAAAGATGATTGCAAATCTAATGTCTTTGAACAGAAGTGGTTTCGTATTTGCTTGCCACTTCATTGAGTTTTATTTGTGATAATCAGGCCAGTTTGAGTACTCAACAAACCTTATATGAACCAACAGGGAAAATAGACTACTGTCACACCCATCTGGTGACTTATCATTCCAATGTCTCTGAACATTTTCAAAATCCTTTACACGTAACACAGGTTAGGATTTTTTAAACTTCTGCACTAGAAACATTTCTATTTTCTTTCTATTCTCAAAACTGTCTAAAACTTATTAGAACATCTCATCCATGCATAATTACACCTTCTTTACACTGATTTACTATGAAAGAAGACAAAAGATGCAAAAGGAAAACTATATTATATATCATATTATTATTATTATTCTTATTAGTAGTAGTAGTAGTAGATATAAAACAAAGTGTTTCGTCGTGTTTCTATGTATGGTCTACCAAAACTCCGTTGCATCATGCTTCCTTGGGTCCAATCTAGGTGTGAGGTTGCACGAAGTCTTCTTTTTGATGGAAATATCTTCTGTGGTGCCAAGGACTTCTGTTGCTGAACGTTTAGATGACTCAACAGAACAGCCTTCTTTGCTGCAAGAATAATCCTTGTTAAAAAAAGTTTTCAAAAAACTACATCTATTAACTCAAGTTCAAACATTGTACTTGTGCACAGGGGTGATACCACAGACCATGTTGGAAGTGGCTAGTGCAGATGGTGTAAATATTTATTTTTTATAATCAATTTACTGTGTAGATTGAACCAAAGTTGTTCTGAAAAGGTTGTCCCCCTGCTTGGTAGGTTACTTGGGTCTTGGAAGTCTCAACATTGGTGACATAATTGAAGTATGATCTCTATAAATACAAATTGCACAAGCATTGGCAACTTAAGTTGATACACCAATTTATTCATTTGTGTTCCTGTAATTTATATTTTATAATGGCATATTTCAATTGCAAAAACAAATGAGTCAAGATTCATTAGGGACTTTGACTAAAATAAGGAACTAAAGAGCACAGAATGACAAGCCAAAAACCTAGCTTGGGTAAGAGGTGAGGGGTTTAGAATAGTTTTCAGGGAGGTTTAAGAATTCAATGTGGACAAGTACCTGATAAAGGAAGAAACAGAACACATGACAAGAACAATAGGATGGAAACGCAAAGGAAGATGAAAGGAAAGTCAACTACTGCTATAAACTTGAGATTTCATCAAAGTTTTAAGTGAAACTGGTAGCTGTAACTATTAATTCATCAGTAACATTTGGCAATCACATGCTCAGTTACCTAAAGATATAGAAATGTTTGTTAAAATAACAAGGGGAAAATCCTCCTCTAGCAGTTCATCTTCATTCAGGTAACATAATTAATGTCAACCACACATTGAATAGCCTGAAAAAATTGAATATAGAAATTATACAAGGGCCAACTTACTCGGCACTTTGATTTCTTCAAGTTCTCCAGCAATTCAGCAATCTCAAGCTGCTTCATCACTGCAGCATGTAGCACCTGCAGTAAAAGCACAAAGTTTAAGCACCATCCTATCAGATCAGCATAACCAAAAGTTCTACATAACCAAGAATATATAGACTAATACCTTCTTGGTCTTTTCAAGGTCAAACTCAACAGATTTAATCCTATCCATGGAATCCATAAGCATTTGCTCCTTTTCCTGAGGCATACCATCAGGCTTGTTGTTAAGTTCCTCAAAGATTTTTTCTAGTCTCTGAAGACGTTGTACACATGGAAGAACATAATCTCTTTCAGAAGCTGTTTCAACAGCTGCTGAATGGTTATTAATGTTATGTTCCATGGTAATTGATGGGTGAACATTGTTCTGTGTTCTCCAAAATTCGAATGTTAAATAGCGGAAGAGTGTAACTAATTTTTTCATGAAAAATGTCATCACTCTTGCCACACATAAGACATTTATTTTCTCTACTTTTTCCTTAACAATGCTGAACCAACTGTTGACATAAGTACCTAACAAAAAATCAAGTAGTGTGAGTTCAGCAAATAAGGACACTACCAAAATACTTGTCAATGAAATCAGTTAAACCTAGAATAAATGATAGCTACCATGAGTTTCCAACTTCCACATTCAAATACGACAAGGTATATCTGCAACTTGAGTTCCATATAGCATATAAATATTATTTCTTCAACAATTTCATGACAATACCTCCTGAATCTGTTCTACAAGCAACATTCCCTCTATCATTAGTTTGCAATGGCTGCTCTCGATTAAGGTGAAAGTGATCACTTTCAATCACTTTCTCAACTGCTAGAGCACTATCATCACAACTGTAGTAGCCATTGAGATCTGGTGCTTTAACCTACAGAAGATACAGTGTTAGGTATGATTAAAAGCTCAAGACACAACCACACATAATGTGCATGCATGTAAAGACAAGAATGAGGGATCTCAAATAAATCAGATTCAAAGGTTCCAAACTGACTTCTTCATGAACTGGGGCTAAATGAGGACAAGGACAGCTCCTGTGTCTGTTGGGAGAGGAGTAATCATTCATATCAGACCCTGATTCAGCTGTCGATGTATCACTGCATCGTTCCTGGGAGATGAGAAGAAAAAAAGGTTAAAAGTCCATATACATAAAGTAAACATATGTAAATTCCCAACTTCCCAACGACAAGAAGACCAAGACTTGCCTTCAGTTGGGGCATTTGAAAGGAGTCAAATGTATGTTGACCATTGGGCATTCTGGTGATTTGCCTCACAAATGTAGCCTCCTCATTATGTACCAGCTAAAGATCAGAATATCCAACATTAGTTGGCCATATGACAAGGTAATTCCAAGTTATATATATTTTCAGAAGCTGAGACATGTAAATACTAAGAAACAAGATATACAATGAAACATTACCTTCATGATGTCAGGATCATTCCATGGACCCTTGTTAGACCGAAGACATCCACCTTCTGCAGCACATGTACAAGAACCACCCAGAAAGTCTGGCAACTGACTGTATAGTTTCATTTACAAAATCCAAATCAATCAATAAATTGAATAGAAATTTCAATGCAGTATGATGAAGACATAGATGTATACCTAGAGTCAATGACTTCCAGTAATTTATATAAAGACTTAGAATCAAGAATCTGGAAATTTGGGAAATGAATGTAAGGTCAGTGGCACTGCAGAAATATATCATATGAAATATAAGCTGAAGCCTGAAGATTATATTCTTCACCTGTATCTTCGCAATGGTTTTGGAATCAAGAAACTTCTGTGCAGCAGGCCAAAGCATCTTCTTAAAGCCAGAACCAGCATTGACAACATACATTTGATGTAATGTCTGCAAATATACACTATCAAGCTTTGTATAGAATGGATGAAAAGATATTAATTTGGGAAAGGACGGGACAAAAACCTCTGGATAGTAACTGCTATCTATTTTTGTCACAGCAGACAAGAGATTTGCAGCGGTACGTGAGAAATTTTTCATTCCCTGCATCACACATATCAAGTGTCAGCTAAAATTTTAGTACAAAAACTTTTCAACAACTTAAAACAAGGAAGCTCCTAAAATAGGGAAAAGCCAATCAGGAACAACCCCCTTAGTAAATAGATGGGATTGTAAAATATTAAAGGCAGATATCATATTTGATAAAAATGCTTAAAGGATAACTAAATTTAATAATCTACTATCAAAAAGCAGCACAAACTATCAGGCATACAAAGAGAAACAAAAACAGAAATACACCTGATATTAATGATAAGGTACACAAATAATTTTGTGTAATGCAACATACCAAGCCCTGTACATCCAATATTGTTGTTGTTGAAGAAATCTGTCTCTTTGCTGCAATGGAGCATGCTGGAAATTTCTCCTGCAGGGTCCTCTCGAACTCCTGGACGTGGTATTTCAAATATCGATCTATTGTGGTGATGTGCATTAGGCGGCTTGGATGGGCTTTCCCAAGTCTCTCAATGTAAACTGGCCTACCTTCCTTATCAACTCCATGGTACCCTTGAGGATAATACTGCAATACTTCTTCCAGCTCTTCAAATTCAAAATCCTTCAAACATTATCACCACAATCACACCAAAGCAAAATAAAACATGCATCAGGTGTCTTCTAGCATAGAAAATATGCTGATGCTGAAATATTCAAAGATTAAAAGAGCAAATAATTCTGTTCTATTCTATCAAGGACCAACTCTCCTAAAATCTTATGCCATTAGAAAAATGAATGGTTTTACATCTAACATGTCCCCTCACAAGAACTATTTGTGCTTGATGCATGGACAGAATTGGGGGCAGCAGATATCAAACTCTGTACCACTTGATCATAGAGACTCTAATATTATGTCAAAGCCCAACTCTCCTAAAAGCTTAAGCTATTAGGTGGATGCCCATCAATGGTTTTCTTTATATCTAACATGCCTCCCTTGAAGTGCAGACAATGCAAATTTTGTCTTGCAAAGAAATTAAGCTTATCCATAGAAGAATTATTAGGCAGCAACAACGGAACTCTTGGCCAATTTGCTTGGTCATAAAAGCCCTAATACCATGTCAAGGATCATTTTCTGTAAAAGCTTAAACTGTGAGGTGGAGGCTCATGAATGGTTCTATATCCAACTTGTTCAAATTATAGAACAAACAAATTCAATTTAGAATCCAAAAAAATCAGATAAACCAAGGGATTATGTATTGTACTTTGATACACTGAAACATTCTGCGGGCTATGACATATATTATTATCTTTACCTCAAGGATGGTATCAGTTCCATATTCCTTTCGCCAAGAAAGCATTTCTTCCCACATTTGAATTGTCTTCTCAATGTCAAAGTCCCTAGCTTTAAGAAACCTACCAAGAATTAGAGAGCAACAGAGCAAGTGTGAGCAAAAAAAAAAAGATCACTTATATTTGGTTATTGTACCCTTTTGAATTGATGAAATACCTTAACAACGTATGATAGTCATCATGCCTAGGAGGTAAAGATCCCCTCTCAACAAGTTTCTGCCGCAATTCGTGGACGGCAGTCTCCTCCCGCGCATCTCTTACATCCTCAATTGACACGGACGGAACCCGATAATCGATTTTCCTTTTCCCTCTTTTCTTAAGAGAATGAGTGAATCTAGACGATGCATTCATTGCCTTCTTCTTCAAGGTTCCAATTCTCGACCACCGCCTCTCGTCTTCTGAGTTCTCAACATCGGACCTCCTCTCTCTAATTTCATCGTTACTACATTGCTCTTCAAATCCTTTCACACACACATTCCATCAATAACCATTGAAATACAACATCATCAGCTACGTAATTTACACTCACAAAGTCAAATGCCAATCACAACATACATAAAAAAAACACTACAATATATAGCAAAGAAAAAGCTGAAAATACCTGACATTGACATTTCTAGTCCCAACACAAAAAAACCAATGACAGTTGATCCTAATCGTTGAATCAGCGAATCAAATTCACACCAAACTCCATCATATCATAAATCACTGCTCCACACATACACACACACAACACAACCAAAAGTTAAAATTAAAAATTATGGAAGGAAAAAAAAAAACTCAAGAAAGGAAATGCATTAAAAAAAAAAGCTAATGTTTCAGTGAATTGTAAGGTACATGTCTTAAAATTAAAAATGAAAAAGTAAAATGCAGAGTCATTGAAATGATGGAATCAAAGAATCTAGAGGTGAATCTAATAAGGAGTGAGAATTGTCGTTTAAGAACCTTTTTTTTTTTGTAGCTGTTAAAACACTTGTTCGTTCTGTAACCCCAATCAAAACCTACGAAATCAAAAACCAAAACTCACGATTCCAAAACGACTCGCCGTTTCGCGAAATGGAAAAATTTCGGCTATTGCAATGTAGCTGGCTGGTACACAAAAACAAAGAGTTTTTTTTTCTCTTTCTTTATTTTTTAATTTAAATTTTGGGGTGGGGTATTTAATGAAGTTTGGTGATGTAAAGGAGTTATACACATGAACATGAATAAATAAAAAGAAAAGAGAATCGTAGTATATGAATTAATTTAATTAATGTCATGGGTTGAGTTGATCCGTGGTTGCATTTATTAATTTCTTTCTTCACCCGACACCCAACTTTACCCAAATAAAAAATAAAAAACGCATTCATTTCAATTTCATGCATTTTCTTCGATCTCGCAATCACATAACCACACCACAACCACCCTTTCTATTTCTTACCTATTATTATTATTTCTATTGATTGATATGATTATTATTATTATTATTATTATTTGTATTATTATTATTTAAACCAAAACATAAAAACTAAAAACAGAAACATTATTATATGAATAAAGATAGAGAGAGGACATGCATATGCATAGATAGATATAGATACCTTTTTGGGTTTGGGAATGTTGAAGGAGAAGATCGAAGACGGAAGAGAGGAAGAGAACGGTGTCGATCCTTCTTCTTTCTCTCTTTCTTTTTCTCCCTTTACTCTTTTTTTTTTTTTTACATTCTTTTCCTTTCCTTATAAGGCACACTCTTAATCTAATAAATTTATGTTATATATCAATTTTATCTATGATTAATCTCGATAATTTAATCATTCATCAACCTTAAGTCCAAGATATTGTTTCCAATAATCAAATTTAATATCATTCCAATCAATAACTTTTAAATAAAGTATCATTTTAATCATACAGTCATATATCAACAGGACATGAAGAATAAATAATAATAATAATAATAATTAATATTATAAGTTTTTTTATTTTTAAAATTTAAGTTAATAACACTACATTTAATTTTTTTAACTGTACACTGCATTAACCTTAAACTAATGAATAATTCTTTTACAAAAACTAATGAATAATTAAAATTAGTTTATAATTTAACTTATGTATTATTAGTGTAACAAAAGAGTAAAAGTTAATTTAATATGAGGATACCAATTCAATACGTGTAAATATAGGAAACTGTGAGTGATATTAAAGTTTTAAAAGACCTTTATCTGCTTTAATTTATGGAATATTTTTAACTCAAGAAATGCTAGTAATATATTTTTTTACATTCGTCATGTGATTAGTGAAATTTGTTAAAAATTATTAAATTTGATGGATCTTACTTTTTATTTAATTATTTTTCTTCTAATTTAAAGGTGAGCCTCACCAAAATTAATATTTTTTAATAAATTATACTAATTTTGCAGTGAATGTTAGAAAAGAAATGTGGCTAATATTCTTCTTTTCAATTGTATTGATTTGAGGTGCTTTGTAGATTAAACCAATACATTAAATAAAGAAAAAAGAGTGAATTTGAATGGCAAATAAGAAGGGAGGTTGGGTGGAAGATGAGAAAAAACAGTAGTGATAGTGACATGCAACTAGCAACACCATAGAGCATTTGCTATTTGTCACTGAAAATTCGTATTGGTGTCATGGTATCTTTACTCGGCGCCTTTTTTATTCGTGCAATGGCCCTGTGTCCACTTTCGGTTTCTTTCTCTTACACACACTCTTTCTTCTTTTTTTTTTTTCTGTTTTTTCTTTTTCGCTTTACTTACTATCATCATGATATCATCATCCTTCATATTTCTTATTTATTTTCTCAACAATTTTTTAAACATTTGGAGTACAGAAAATAAACAGAACAAAATTTATGATAAATAATTTACTTTGTAATAACGTTGAGGATCAAAATTCGATTCCAGAATTAATGATGAGTTATCTCCTAAAAATTAACTTTTCACAAATCTAACTAGATAAATAAAGTATTTTATCCGTGAGATTCTACGTGATTTTTTTCTGATGCTACGTGAATTCTTATATTAGAACAAATAACTAATGTAGTTTTCAACTTGAGAAAATTACATTGATTAAACACTAATGGGGATTGTCATCAATATTTCGGTTATCGGTAATCAGAAATTGAAAAAATTTAGTAGTATTATTAAGGTCAATGTGACCAACTTAGTAGCTATTGTGTATTTAGGGTTCCACTTTCCCCGTTTTGGATATATTTTGTTATTTCCAACAATTTATTCTAGTACTAGTACTAGTACTACTATATGTACTTTCGATTCAGATTCTAGCATGTAACACTATGCAGTGCAATATCATATTTCTATTTTATTAATGCATGAGAAATTTTATTTAGCAATTATATTGTAGTTATTTAATTATGCTATGCAATTATTATGTATATTTATCTTATTTTTTGCATCTCACAAATTTCACATATTTTCATAATTTAATTAAATAACTACTTTCTTATATTTTAATTATTTTTGCGTTTGTAATTAGTTAGCTCAATGTAGACGTTAGAACTAAACTATCTAATTATTACTTAGTTGTCATAAAAAAAAAACTGAAACTAATTTTAAGCATGTGTTGGGTTGGTAGAAAAAAAAAATGAAAGTGTGAGAAATCAAAAAGTATGAAAGAAATATGAAAGTGAGGTTATTTAATAAAGATGAAAGATTTGAATTAAACTAAGCTAGTAGGTAAAAAAAGTTGAAAAACAAAAAGGCTTATTTGTAACACTCCAATTTTACCTAGAGATTTTTTTTCGACTACATAAACTATTTTTTTTAATTTAATAATATGAAATTTTTTTAAAGGAAGGAGCATAATCAACTAGCTTTTGACATAATTGATTATGCTCTTCTCTATATAATCAATGACATATTCGATTATGCTAGCAACAAATTCGATTAAACCAAATAGGATATTTGATTGTGCTAGCAACATATTTGATTTTGATAAATAAAAACAGTAGTCCTACATGCGCGTGTCCCACAAGATAATAGGATCGAATTTGAAAATGTTTCTATATTCTATTTCTTTTACCATATTCTAGTATGCATGCCCCATATTTGAAATTCGAAAAATGAAATTAATTAACCGGCCGCACGATTCCTGAGACAGTCTCCAAAATCGAGATCTGCTACATAATTTCGATCCAACGGTCAGGGATGCCTTTCGTAACTTACGAAGGAGTTTGCCTTTCGTACCCTAGCCTTTGTTATCGAAATATGGCATTCATGTTCAATTTTCAACAAAAAATTGTGGTCTCGTGCGTGGGTCCCAGAAGCCAACAAGATTAGTTTTGTCAACACTCAACCTAAGATCTCTACTACACTCTTTGCATTTCCTCTCAGTTTTGGCAAGAAATCTACAACCATGGATCCCACTATTTTGTACTAATTTTACTATTACTTTCACCTCAAATCTACTAACATATAAAAATTTGAGTTTCTTCTCTTTTCATCGGTGCTAGAACTTTCACCGCTTCTTTTTCCTTCAAATCGAACACAACCTAAGGAAGACGAAACATGCCAAAGAAGTCGTGAGACAAGTTGCAAAAGAAAAAATAAGATTGAACACAATGAAAAACTTCATGAAACTTCTTTTACTACTCGGAAGCAAACTTAGATTAGATGTGGATGTTCATTGTGACGCAGATATTAGTAACTTTTGTCATATATCTATTTAACTCATGGAGAACACAAGCTTGCTGCTATTTTTTTTATGATTTTTTTTTATTTGTAATCTTCAATGTTGTTATTCCATTTTTGCATTTTTCTCTTGCTTGAGAAAAAATTTATTGATAATTGGTAATGACATTTTGAAAAGTATTAACCAATTATCTTACCATGATAATTTTTCAACTAAAACCTAACCAATTTAGAGAAAAATAATTATGCATCGAATAAGAATCATATAATCATATGGATAGAGGCTTCAATACAAACCCTAAATGCCAAACAGGAGATTCAAATGCATTTGTCCATTCAACTTTATTTACTCATTTTTATGGTATGTAGGAACTAGTTGCGTAGGAATGACTTGTTCCCCTGATGTAGGAATCCGTTGAGTAGTTGACACAATGTTTCTCGGAAGAGTCAAATTCTGAGTTACCAGCCACCAAGGATGTGTTTGTTTTGAAGGAGAAAAATAATATACAAAGAAATTTTGTACACTCCTAAGCCACAAACACACCCCAAATGCTCTTCACTTGAACCAAGCCAGATCAACTCGTAGTCTCTTAATTGGATATCATTTTGTCCCTAGACCCGACCAGGGATTATAGCCCTAATTTTCCTATTAAATTAGAAGTACTAATCAATGACATACTTTTTACTGCGGACAAGATCTGTATTTAAGGAAAGACAACTAGCAATTGTGTAAAAACTATTTGACCCCAGAAAAGGCATTTCACGAATTTATAATCTAAATTAGATACTACAAAATGTCACCCATACACGCATGGAGTAGATATTATTATCTGCCTCAATCTGGGTACAAACCATAACATTACCTTCCTCGCAGAAAATACCAAAAGCGTATCAAAACTATCATTGCAAGCTTAAATATAACCCCATATATAATATAGACAGATTTGGTAAATATCTAACCAAACCGCCAAACCAACACTAAAAAAAAAGAAGCAAATTCACCAAACTCAATTGGACCTTTACTACGTGCTACCATCTTTAAACCTCCCCCAAACTCAATGTAAACACACTGCACATTGAACAAGTTAGAACTGGCACTAGGATGCCAGTGCCCCGATCGCAGATCGCAGATCAGGGCATTCGTTGACAGCATCACATGTGGCATGGTAAGTGATGATGTAGAAAATTAACACAAGCTCCAAAAGCCCTCTCACCCTTTAGGGCAATTTACCCCCTGGTCTTGGCCCTCTTCATACCAAGGTTGTTGTGGAAGGGTGAAACAGAACCAGACATGGGAGAACCCTCCTCGCGAAGAGTGCCATTCAGCATCGCTAGCTCCCGAAGTTGCTGCTGCTTGTAGAAATCCTGAGATTCGTCCTGAAAGATAAAACTTTAAACAATCAGAACAACAAAGTCCCTAGAAAGTTGAGTACCACAACCAATCTCAATTGACTTCACAAGAACATACCACCGGTTTGAGCAAATCTTCAAGTATTTCACGTGCCTGCATCAAGCGAGCATCTACTATTTCAACAGGTAATTCTGCCTCAACTAGAATGTGGAGAGGTTCATTCAGATGCTCATACCCAGGTTTCCCTCTCATCATTTCCTCCTACAAATATTGAAATATATGATATGATTAGAACTTGTACACCAGAACTACCTAACAGTCCAACTGAAATATACAGAACATTAAGCAATGTGGACATATAAATATACACAGCAAGCATTTCCCACATGTATATTAAGACATTACAGGGTGCTATACCAATTATTAAAATTTTGTCAAGATCAATGGAACGTGATAATAACCTGAAGGAAGTCAGATCTCTGGATAAAATAAATAGTAATATATTAACCAGATGTTGGAGTAAACACAATGATTTGATATTATATGGCAAATGATAAAAATATCTTCTGAATGGATTTCAAATTTTCATCAAAGTGCAGTAATTTTATCTGGGTACAAATGATCATGTTAGACTTTGTACAAATAATTTATTCTTACCCTAGCTGGATCCTTAATGCTACCTCGGCCCCTGATCAAGACACGACACTCGGTACTTGCTTCTACACGCTTTAGAGAGTTTCCTCTAGGGCCTAGGAGGCGACCAACAAAGTTAAACTGCAATAAACTTAAGGTCAATAGTAGATCATTCTATAAAGAAAAATTTAATAAATATTGGGGCAGAGATAAGATCCTCCATACATTAGGATATGCGTCCACAGGAATATCTACTCTGACCGTCTTTTTAACAATAATACCAGATGAGCTACCTTGTGGACTCAGCCAGTTTTGTGTCGAAGAGGACTGTAACAAGCTGGGTCTCTGCATGTTTTAATTCCAATGTCAATTACATAAAGAGATATGGTGGTCTATTTACTGGCATGCAGATGAAATTACTGCCGTATCAGAGGCCACCAAGAGATCACCAAGAGGGACTACATTAGCTGCTCAAAATTCAAAATGAGTTGAAAACAATAAACACATGCAAAGAGTATCAACAGCCATGATGTACATAATGACGAAAATGTACACATGGCTCCTGACTAGGATAATCAAGGAGGACCAGTGTGTCAGAAAATGGTGTTAAATGAACTTAGAAATTATAGCTGAACTCGAGGCATTAGGATCATTTACAGTCCATTTTGGCAACTTGGCTAATAATTCATTAAACCTCATAAAACTTAACAGTTCAACTTTCCTTTAAATGGCTAATGTTAGCATTCTACCATAATTCATGTTAATATACTCAGATCTATCCAGCTGCAACTATTCATCAATCTGTGATTTGGCAGAAGATTGAAAAGGCAGCAAGTATTGACATCTGATTTATCTTGATAGAAAAAGATGAGATCCACTAGCAGGATTAGAGAAACAGAAGCTAAGCTATAGATTAATTGTCAGAGCCTGATGTTAGCTTTGCACTACCTGTCACAAACAATTAGAACTACAACCACTAAAACAAATGTCATGAGTTAGCATAAGATGTAACATTGAGTCAGAAATACTTCTAAAATACAGAATTAGATGGAAATGAATTAATGAAGTTATGTTAATGGTTAGTATCCATACTTCTGATTGAAATCGTGATGCCCATCCGTTCACATCGGCACCTCCATTTGAAAATATTCCTCCGGTAGCCAGGGGGCTAGCATGTTCAAGCCCACTTTGACCTAAAACTGATGCATTCCCCATCAGCGTGGTTACACGCAAAATTTCTGCTCCAAAAATGTCAATTTTCAAGAATAAGATGTACCAGTCAGCATTTGTTAACATGTTAGCAGTCACTACATAATCGATGCAACACGGATGTTTGCTGAGTCAGTAAAAACTAATGCTATCCTTATGAGATATGTTCTAGCTTTTTATGGTAGTATTCTAAATGGTAAGGGGGAAATATGCAGTCAAGTGTCATCTAATATTTAAAGAAAAAAACATTATACACTTGAATTGAAAAAAGAAAACCTTTAAAGCCATTTAGTAAACCATTGAAACAGGTATTTCACAACGTATAAACCTAATTTAAAAAAAAATGAATGATATCTAAGAATTTGTTTTGATATAGAAACATTTCAAGAGTTTAAACAATTATTTTGTACGCACATAGTATAACATTAAGCAGCCATCACATATACCAGCCGGAAATTTTTCTTTTGCTGCTTTCTCAGAAGGAAAATGTTTATTAATAACATATCAGATCCCATAACCTATACAGATAAATTAAACTCTACCAAAACTAAAATAATTGAACCCTCTATATCCCATTCAGATAAGCAAAAGAGCAATGGCATCTATATTTATCAATTCCTAAACAACTAATACACCAACTCAAGAAACACATCTTATCCAATTTGGTTTCATTTGGGAATTGAAGGAAAAGAGAAAGAAATGAAGAAAATAAAGGGGAATAGGAAATAAATTTGAGGTTAAGTAATAAATTTTCTTCCCTTTGTGGATGTTTAAAGCCCTCCAAATTAAAGGAACTCTAAAATTTTCACAGAAATTAATAAGTGAGGATTTTGTAAGGTTACATGA
The DNA here is from genome assembly GCA_013407115.1 of Glycine latifolia. Lineage (NCBI taxonomy): Eukaryota > Viridiplantae > Streptophyta > Magnoliopsida > Fabales > Fabaceae > Glycine > Glycine latifolia. Next base: position 40,038,331 of record CM023946.1, read on the forward strand.
TAATCTCAGTTTCCTCTCCACATTTTAAAACTCCTAACAGATAATATTTTCTCAAATCCTTCTCATTTATCCAAACATACTCATAATAATAGAAAAGGGATCCTTTGTTATAAGATGATTAAGTGAATGAGAAAGCTCGTCATGATGCCTAATAGCCTCAATTCCTGCACCTATTGAATCACTCAAGAAGAATTTGCCCAACTGTCTGCTTTGAATTTAGGGTATTCATGTCATAAACTAAGGGTCCAACTAAAATGTGCATGGATTATAACACCCTACTAGACTTTCAATTGAGATCAAGAACACAACACATAGATTTCCTGCAACTAGTTTTGCTTAAAATCAATTCAAAAGTCAAGTGACAAACATAAAACTAAGCCTCAAGAGATGAATGGTAAGGATATAAGGTGTGCAGTGTGCTACAGGCCTTTTAGAAGACCATTAGCAGAAAATAAGCAGTCTTTCCATCAATTAAACCAAAAAACTAGATTGGAAGCTTTCACAAGCAGAGAACTCCTTCACCAGAGTGGCCCCTTTCACAACCTATGACTAGGCTTAGTACAGCAAGACAAATCCCTTGTACAACATATCCCCCAAACTATTAAGTGTCCCCACCCTCAACTGTCAAACCCTTTCTTAGCTCTGCCTGACTGACTGTCTGGTCAGTTGACTTTTGACTAACTACTAATTATTTTTCTCTTCTGTTTCTTCTCTAATGCACCTTCCAGATCCTCTCTTCAATTTCATTGCGCTGGCGCCCAATATCATCCAAATCCATCCCCCAAACCAAAAGAATCGGGCAATCCCGAATTAAAAAAAAAAATTGGTGATAATTGTTAAAACTCAAATAACAGTGGACCTCAAAAGTAGTAAACCTGTCAATCATTTTCATCAAATCCTTACATTCATTGCTTCCTATGCATCCTACATTCTTAATCGTATATCCTTCTAAACTTATCCAAAATATGTCAACAAATGCAAAAATTAATAAATACTTGAATATAAACATATGTAAATATAAGTGCATAAAACTCTTCACAGTTCAGTGTAATTTTCTAGTATAACATGAAAATATGTACATTTATCCTTTTCAATTACCTTTGTACTTTTGTAATATTGTGAGCACACTGTAAATTTACAGATTTTCATATATAAATCAGCACAGGTTAGTACAAGTCCACTGTTATGCTCTATCCAAGTGAAAATTGTGGGATTTCACACAATTTATTCGCATATAGTCTTCAGTAACTTTAACATTCAACAGAAAGACTTTACATTTCAACTGATCATAAACACTAGAATGGCTTCCCAAATTGTGTCTCATGGTAAAACTGGGCAAACAGTTGATATACTTTTGACTTTATTTTCATCAAGAAAAGCCAAGTAACTCAGGTAAAGTCATAAATGAAAGAAACTGACCATTTATTACTAGAAATAGTGGCTGGGCACCAAAACATCAGGCTGAATAAGATCAAAAGGGGCATAACTTTTATTAGAATTGGAAAGGAAAGTGGCCTGATGGTGCTTTCAACAAATTGACAAACATCAAAATGAAAGGACACAACAACTCATTGGACAATAAAGACCAAATCATTGATATCAAATAGCGTAAAAGGAAGGAATCCAAGATGCTTGTGCCAAAGCCAAACTAGGGCACCAGGAGTGTTTGCAGTCATTTCATGCTCCCTCTGTTTCATTCTAGTTTTACATCAGTTCATCAGTTCAGTTCTCTCATCACTGTCATGCTCAAATCCCATACCCATCATCCACCACAATCTCAGACACCACTCATGTAATCTTCCAGCTCACCATGATTTGTCTCTGCCACACTCTCCCCACATCCTACAAAGTTCTTTATTTTCTCTTCTCCATTTTCTTTCCTCTCATTTTCTCTCCATTGCCACTTGCCAGAGGCTCAGGATTAGCGTGAGAGAGACTTTGGGTTTTAATTAAGGAACCACCACAATAGGTGCAGCTCAGGCTATGGCCCACCAAAGCACAGAGGGATACCAATAAATAAAATGGGATAAGCACAAAGCTGAATGGTGGCTGGAAACATGGACATGGAGCTCACACACCAGTAGGGAAAGTCAGTCTGAGGCATATGTGGAAGTCTACAACAACAAGGCTTCAGGGGATAGCCAGTCTGGAGGTTCTGCAGCAGTATGAGGACAGGTTCTGGAGATCATGTGGTAAAAGAGACAGGACAAACAATGAAGGTGTGCAAATGGAAAAAGGAAGTTGTGTTGAAGGCCAGGGTTGGCCCACTACAAGAGCTGGGTTCTCAAAAGTCAAATCAAATAAGCAATGAAGTTCAAGGCAGCAGAAATAGAGACTCACAACTCAGGAGCTCTAATATCATGTTGGGAGGGAAATTTCTTAATATTACTTGGTAGTTGTGCTGAAAACAAGACAAATAATGAAGGTGTGCAAACGGAGAAAGGAAGCTGTGTTGAAGGCCAGGGTTGGCCCACTACAAGAGCCAGGTTCTCAAAAGTCAAATCTAATCGGCAATGAAGTTCAAGGCAGCAGCAATAGAGACTGACAAATCAGAAGCTCTAGTACCATGTTGGGAGGGAAATTTCTTCATATTATAAGCAGTATCATTAGTTCCCTAATATAAGCCAAAAATTATGGCAACTATCAATGTATCCCAATTTACAATAATTACAGTATGCTACACCAGTTTGTAATGATAAAAGTAGGAGATTAAATTCACTTATAAATAGAATATATATACAATCTAGTATGAATCTACCAAAACACATTTCATAACTCTGTATATAATCACACAATTCACATTGAAAACAATTTGACACATACTTGACTACACTGGGTGTTATGGAAAGCAGATAATCAATCATTATTAGTTTAAAAGTAAAGTAATTTATTTATTGGTACAAATTTGTTTCAATTTCTCTTAAAGCAAAGGTGTTGAGCCCAATAATCTACCTTGGATTGAACATAAACAATTTAATCATGATATAAATATGAGCATCAGCAAAACATCAGATATATTTGAGTTCTGACTTAAGCCAAAGTAAACAGACAACGGATTGAGTAGCTTCACAATTTGATAGATGCTTTGATATCCCTAGACAACTAGGGACTAGAAGGAAAGCAAACTGATTTTATGATACAGATAACTAAAGCACAGAGGGAGATGCAGTAGGGGGCTTGAAGCTTATTTTCACCACTGTTTGAGAAACAAATCTAACCTTGGTTTAACAATCGAAAGCAGTGGGGAAGAACCGCCATGAAGGGACTAAGCTTGTTACGTTCTCCCAGCAATTCAGTAAGATATCTGAAAATCAAAGCAACAAAACACACAATGAGAGTAGAACATCATAGCCATTACTAATCACAAAAGAAAATATAGAATATAATAAAATCATCAAGGATGAAGGGTCCATCACGATTTTTTCAGTTTAGTAGTAAACGATGAATTAAAAAAGATCATGAAAGTACAACAAAGACAAGAACCACGGTGCTTCCACACAAAATTACTGACGACAGCAACAAACAACAACAAAGCCTTATCCCACTGGGTGAGGCTGGCTACATAAATCACACAACACCCTTCAGCTCAGTTAAAAAACCAAAGCTAAAAAGCAAAGTAAAGAAAAACTCTTCTGGAATGGCAAGTAGTGCCAACTCATTCCAAACAGAAAAATCAATTTATCGCAAAGTCATCAACAGCAAGAAAAATGCTAAATGAAGTCATCAACAACAAGATCAACTTATTTCCGGCAGAGATCGCGCTGCATAGAATCAATCAACGACCAAATGAACCCAAACAATACATCAACCTACACAAGCATGATCCGTCACACAAATCAAACCAAACTCAACCAATCCATCACTCCTTCCTAAGATTCAATTCACAATCATGGAATTAATCAAATCCATCACCATCCACCAAAAACCCTCCACCACAGTTCCCATTTTCATCAAACCGGTACTACCATCAAAAGATCTGTTCTCCGATCAAGTTCAGTCAAGCGGCAGATCAGGTCACAAAAACCAACCATCGAAGCAATCAAGCACGAAAATCCAACCATACAACAAAAATCAATGATTGAACTGAGAACACAGTGAGACCCCCCTTTGACTATTCCAAAAAAACACAAAAACCCTATCCCCCTTCCCACCCAAAAAAAAAGGCAAAAATAAAATAAAAACCCTCACTCCAAGTCCAAAGCAGTGAATCAGTAGACACAAAAGGATCAATCATAACAAGTTCAAAAAAAAAACATTTTAAAAAACAATCTTTGAACAAGAATTCGAGAAATAAAACGTAATAAGTAACAATTAAAAGTGAAGATCGGGAGTGTATATAGATATACTTGTCCGGGTCGGAGAGGGGAGTGGAGCGAAGACCAACGGAGAGGTGCGGCGACGGAGGTGCGGACGGCGACGGCGGAAAAGCCATGTACCTGCCGGCGCCGGAAGATGACATCATGTCTCTCACAACAACCAGTACTCTCGGCGATCGAGTGTGGTGTGGTTGGTGTGTGTGTGTGTGTGAGTGAGCGAGTGAAAGAGAGAGAAAGAAAGGGTTTTTAGAGAGAGAGAAATGGAGAGGTGGGTCCCACCCAGGTAGACGTGCTGTCCCTCTGGTCTAGCCAGCCACACTCTTCGTCGGTGGAATTATTACTGCATTACTACTAAGGTTATATGAATTGCGCTTTGATTTGGTTTCTGCTTTATAGAAGAAGAAGAAGAAGAAATTACATTGAGTGTTAAATTAAATACTGGAGTACTGTTAAAGATCAAATTTTAATGGCTCTTGATTATCTTATGTCATTAAACAAAATTGCATTTTGTGAAAGATCTTGTAACTAACAAAAATAATCATAAATTATAAGGATAAGAAAATAGGTTATGCCTTAATAATATAAAACAATTTTACATTATCATTTAATTATAGTTTATTATATATTTATTTTATTAATTTTTATGATAATTTGTATTTAGATGACAATATAAATAATATATGATCATTAAATTCTTACTTTGGTCTTTTCTCTATCATTTAATTAGGATAATCATGGTTCATGAATGTAACTAATTTAATTTAATTTAGGCCTTTATGTTTATTTTTATGATGTACTATTTGTTAGTATTATCTTTAATCCATGCCTATTGGTATTTACATTTTATAATTAATTGTAAAGAAGTACTTAATAGAAGTAAAATATTGTTATATTTTATCAAAAATATTAGTTATCTACTTATAATATTATTTTTTTTGGTAGGAGATTACAAGTATTTTTCAATATAATGGTCAAAGATTAATTATATTCATGATACATAATTGTTGTTAGTTCAATAAAATTTTACACACAAAAATAATTTAATAATAATTATTTCCTTAAGAAATCATTTACTCAAATGTGAACATAATGAAATCTTACATCATTATTCCAATCTTATAAGTTTGTAATCAATTATTATTATACTAACAGTTAAATAAGGATATAAGTGAAGAAGAATTAATAATTATTTTTCTGAAAAATAATTAATAATTGATAATTATTAATAATTAAATACTTTACATTTGTAAAACAATAATAATTTTTTTCTAAATAAGAGAGTAATAAAACAGCAATAAATATAGAATGGAGATAACACTTTCTTAGCAAGCAATGAATCCATGTTTAATAAACCCAAAAACTTTTACTTTATTTTAACTTTCTATTATCCAAATGAATCAAAAACTGTACGACAGATTTTATAACACTTATATATCTTACTCAACCAACTACTTATATCCCTTGGTTTCATTTAAGTTTTGTTAAGAATGCAAGTTTTAGGATTTGGGAAAGAATTTAGAAATAAACATGTTTTTAAAGTCGATTTAAAGTTAAGAACACAGTAAAAATGAAGTAAAAGTTCCATGGATTTAGTTTTTTCTAAATTTAATTTAAATTTAAATACATTTACAATCTCACTAATGTATTGATAATAAAAATAATTTAACACCGTCATTCAATTATAAATTATCATTTATCATTTATGATAAGTTTTTTTATAATAATTTTCTTAAAAGTTAAACTAACAATAATTTATGATTGATTTACAATGTAAAATTATTTCACGCTATTAGTACACAAAATATAAAGCATTTAATTATTGAAAACAAGTTTTCTTAATAAATTAGAGTTGATAACAAGTTTTAGATATAACCTTTTTTCATATTGGTACAAAGTTATTAATGCCAAAAACAAATATTTATTGAAGACGTTCAGCGCACATAAGATAAGTATTATCTTCCTAACACGATTTATTTGCTACTCATAAAGTTAAATAAAAGAATGATTATGTTTATATTATATTAATTTTTTTACCAATATTATATTAATTATTGTATATCATAAATATATAATGGAATTAACTATAATGATATCATTTAATCTTATTTTATTGGATTTATTTCATAAATTTAATAAATTTTGACTTTTCATAATATATATATATATATATATATAATATTCAGCATATTAATAATATATTATAAATAAATAAAATCAAGGGGATATAGCTGATATGATTGAGCATTATGTGTATTGTAAACCGCCTGACGTTTAAATCTTAAAAAACATTAAAACATTTAATACCTAAACCAATATAAATCAGGATATTAAAAATTATTTAGTAAAATGTATTTTTTTTAAAATTATTTATACAGTATTAATTATTTAATCTATTATATATAACATTTAAATAAATATTTAATATTAATTTATTTAAATGTATAATTTAATTAAACATTTACTCAAACATATTTAATTAAAATTAACCATATTATTAAATATTTAATAAATTTACAGTTTTGTTAAACAAATTGTACTTATAACTTACTAATATGCTCCTTTTGAATACAAGTGAATGTCCACATACATAAATTTGAATTCAAATATTAATATAGTATTTAATGATATTAATATATTAAATTATTAATTATACAACTGTATAAATAAATATTTTCTTACATAATATTAATTATTATACTTATTACACATGATATACTTTTAAATAATTGTATTTATTAAAACATATTTAATTAAAATTAACCATATTATTAAATATTTAAGAAAGTTACAGTTCTGTAAAAAAAATTGTAGTTATAACTTACTGATATGCTCCTTTTGAATACAAGTGGATGTCCACATGCATAAATTTGAATTCAAATATTAATATAGTATTTAATCATATTAATATATTAAATTATTAATTATACAACTATATAAATAAATATTTTTCATATATAATATTAATTATTATATTTATTACACATGATATACATTTAAATAATAACTAATTATTACACAATTTATATAATATACATTAAAAATTATTATTTTAATTTTTCTCCTAAAATTATTTTTAAAAATATTTTAAAATATAAACATTCAAATAGTTATTAGGATATTTTAATAATTTTTAATGAAATATTTTTCAATTTATTATATATTTAAAATTTTATTTATTATTGTTTATAAAAATAAATTTTAGCAACTAAATTACAATTCATATTAATTTAAATTTTAAATTTTATAAAATTATTATATATTAACAATTAAGCTTATCCAATCACTTTTAATGATTATATTTTATTTTATGTATATAGTACCGTATCTTTAGATTTATGTACTTCAAATAATTAGTTAAAAAATTAAAAGCATTGATGGTATTTAATTTATTGTTATTTTATATATTATACATCTCTTTATTTTATATTATATGAATATAAAATTTAAATTATATTTTTGTTTTAGAAATTTTACATGTACTATTGAAGAATATAATAAATACAAAATCAAATAAAATGATTTGACAAATTAATTTCCATTCGAGCCAAAAATATTAAACTAAGTTTAAAACATAACTTTTTTGGCACATTTTCTATTTTCTAGTTATACAATATGTGTAGTTTTGTGCATTTTTTCATCCGTCTAATTTTGAAATATATCACTTTTTTATCCTCAAATGCTATCTAAACTATTTTGCCAATAAAAAATTATACTTTTAAAAATTAGAGAATGAAAATGGTTCACAAGAAATCAATGGTATAAAAGGAAACAAACAATTTACATTTGAAAGTGGTTATGTATTTTTTATAATTATTTATTTCTCATATAAATATAAAGAATCAGATATAGTATTAAAGACTAACAATATAAGATCAGTTAGAATTTTCTAACACTGATGTTATTGAACGTCCTTTACATTTTTATATGTGATTCTCCAGTTATATTCTTAACAATTAATGACAATTTTCCCATGAAAAAATTGAACATAAGCTTGTTAGAATGGTATGCGTATTTTGGTAGTTTTATACATAAATCTAGATAGTTGCAAAAAAAAAATCGCAATTTTTTTTTTAATCTCATAGCTAATATTCTATGTGAAAATAAAGCTACAATTTTTGCAATTGTATTTTGGCTAAAAACGCAACTATGATTGTTTGATAACACTAGGGGTATTTTGGTTATTTTTCCCTGATCTAGAAAAATATTTAAAAATCATATTTTAATAGTTCTTGATAACTGAAGACAATTGTCCGTGTCAAAATTCTTGAATTCCCATTAGATTTTTAAATATAAATTTACTAATAATTCATATATATATATATATATACATATATATATATATATATATATATATATATATATATATATAATATGGTGAAAATTGAGATGTTGGCTAATGGTGTTATCAATGAAAAGACTAACTTGTTTAACGACATGTAGTTTGAGAAACTGTTTTATAATTTTCTATATTGATGGTTTACTCCCTATTTTTAGACAAAATACAATTGATAAAATTATAGAACCTTTATTTTCACTAAGAATATTAACTATAATATTAAAAATAATATTTGAGAAATTCTCTATAACAGTCCAGATTTCTATATAAAATTACCAAAATACCTCTAACCCTTCTAATATGCCCGAGTTCAAATTTTAGTGAGAAATTTGTTCTTAATAATTAAGATATTATTTTGATGTTTAAATGTGAAATATGTTCCATAAATAATATTTTAAGAAATTTGAAAAATAATTTTAAGTACTAATTGCACAAAAGTCGAAAACATTATAAAATTAATAGTATAAATTTAGTCAGTATTTTCTAATACTGAAATTATCTGACACTCTTTAGATTTTTAAAATACGATTCTCAAGAAATATTCATAACAATTAAAGATAATTTAGTCTTTTATTTTTTAAAATTATAAAACAGTACTTTATTTGTTAAAATTTGCAAAATGTTCCCTTAAATAACTTTTTTGTAGCATGGCTATCCCAAAAAAACAAAAAGTAACTTACTTCATATGTAAAGATGCTATAAAAAATACTTGAACCATTTTACAACTTTTAATAAATATAATATCTTTTTCAACTTTTAAAAAACAAATGACCAAACTACAACCTAAGATAAAATTAAGAGATCAACAAAGTAATTTAGCCTACAAAATATTTAGTTTTAAAGCAACGAGGGATGGGGAGTTACTTCCTGCATCCCCTTTATTGCTTCGTGTACCTCCAAAAAGACTCAAACAGATAAAACTATCCCTCCACCCAAACACCCAACACCACCACCGTCCACAACTCTAGTGCAGGGAATAAGGCACAAATGGAGAAAAAGATGATAAAGAGGTGTAAAACTTGCCTCCATTCTGGAATCGTGAATCCACAGTATACTATTTTTTATACTTCGAGAATAACCATTCCGGACCATGCTAACATGCTTTGGAACAACCTTTCTAGAACTATTGCTAACATACTTCCAGAAAAGTCTATCCGGACTATGCTAACATTTTCTGGTCTCTATGGAGGTGCAGGAAGCAATTGCCTGGGTGTTGGCTGAAGGGCCCCATCATGGCCCATTCCCTCCTAAAACACTAAACTAACCCAAAGTAACCAAAACTGGCTTAGAGAGAAAATAATGAAATATAGGATAATCAGCAACTCTAATTGAATTTCGACCAGAAAAGAGAAAAAAACAAACAAACAAACAAGAAAGTCTAACTGAATTCATAAGTCAACTAAGGTCCTGTCTAAATAAACTAATTATAAAAGTTTTCTCATTTAACTTCTTCAATAGATAATTGTAACTTATAAATATATAAACTAATTTGAATTTGTGAAAGAAAGAAAGTTTATTTTGTTTTGTTATTTTCTTCTCTTATAAGTACTTAATTTAACCCTTGCATGAGAGCAAAGCACAAATAAAGGAGCAATGGACGTAACACCACAAAAGAAAATACGTATGGTTGCTATTTTGATTGTCAGTAAAATCATCTGAGATGTTCCATCATTCAATGTGATGGATAGGACTAATAAGAGAGAAAGAATCAAATATATAACATCATGTGCACCTTTTATATAGCATGCCATCATTTTGACAACTATTTCATGGTATCTAACCCAAACATGGAAGGGTCATATAAAGTTACCTACTTTTACTAGTCCATTGTGCAAAAGTACCACACCATGCGTACCCAGGAATTCTTTTACCTCTAATGTAAGTGTTTGGACAATGAAAGTACCTTGCCTAGAATTAGATCTTCTGGATGCTTCCATGATTTAGATTCTTTCTGTATATCTTCATTCTCTGCTAAATATTTGCCAACAATGATCCTAAGGAATCTTCAAGTTCATCTAAAACCAGGCACCACCAGAGCACAAACCACAAGTGAAATTCTTTAGTCAGGATAAAGTTGTTTGAATTTGAATGACAACAATTAGTAGAGTTACTGCTGGATCACCAAATAGATTGGAACATTATATCAACTAGTTACTTATGCTGGCCTAGATCACAGAGAATTAGTTTTTCAACACATAATAAGACATCATCATGGTCATTAGGTACCAAAGATTTAAAACACTACGTACAAGTAACAAAAGCCTGGAAGCAAAAGTAATTAGGCGATGCCTCCACTTGATTCAGGAAGAAAAGTTAGAAGAGTTTAAAAACAAACTTGGTGTCAAATATGTGCATTGGTATATGTAAAGCAATTACAGGAAAAATACTTTACACGTCACGAAACCAAGGAAAATTGAAGTCAATGGGGAAATCCTGAATAAGTTGCTTAAATGACAATGGTTTTGCATGTAATTTCAGCCTCGGGAAATTACCGTGTATGTGTCAATACTTGAAAATCTTAACGAAAAATTTGATGTACCAAATACAATATCATGCCTTTAGCTGCTCGTGATTTGCATAGAACATTCCAATTCTTGTTCATGCACATCATGGCAAAAATGTTTTTACTTTTATCTACAAGCTGAACTAGCAAATAATTATAATTTATTATCTTCACAAACTTGTGTTGTCGACCATATTGACCAGTAAGTCAGTAACTATTAAGGACTCCAGCATGGTCATGTTTCTTACTACATGAGCATATCACTTGTCCTGTATCATCAGTATGCACATCAGACTAGATAGAAAATTGTAGCCCAGAGTTGATAAACATCATATACTGACCTGTTTGCATACCAATTTAAATGGCGAAGTCACTCTAAATTTGCATATATTGAATGCCATTGCCAACAACTCCAATATGTGCTTTAAACCAAGAAAACACCCTCAACTGCATACAACAAGAATAAGACAAAGAGCTCTGTCCAGTTCATTATGATATCGTACTACAGGTTACGGAGAACCGAATCAAAGTCACCATTATAAGAAAACCAGCTCTACCACTGTTATGCTTGTTTACGTTTCTGCATTGGCCCAGAAATGGAACTTAATCTCAAGGATTTGCATAATAGTAAAGGCATGTAACAAACTTGCTTGTCTGTTTTTTTTTTAAATAACTTTTAGCATAAGTACTATAAATAATTGTACAAAGTATGTAACTGACTATAGTGTATTATAAACAAACAAAAAAAAAGATAAAGGAGCATGACAATGTTTCAACCATGGATGCAAACAGAAAAAGGGAAAGAAAAATCCATTGATAATATCATAAAGAGGCTAAAATGGCCAGCAGACAAACCAAAGAAATCCTCAAGTTTCCTCTATTGATTTACAACTTCTAGCAGTATAAACATATACTAATCTATTTATTTGTCACAAGGATTGGATTATCTCCAATATTTCACCAAATGGCAATAATTACTGACAAATAATAGGAAAAAAGCAGTCAACAAGAATATTATTGAATGAATATTAATTAATTCAAATCAAAACAAAAATATGAAAACTTTTCAGACTCATGTATGAGTGAGCACAAAAAAGCACACAACGGGTAAAATATGAATTTTAAATGTATCTCCGAAGATAACTCAATAAATGCATGTAACTATGTAACAACCTCACCTTCTACCTAAAAAGAAGTAGTTAGGTACATCTCACTAGCCCATATATTTATGTTTCAAATGAATTATAACCATAGTCATGGTCAAGACTTATATTTACTTGAACCTTTAGACACAACCTTCAAGCAAATGGAGACTATCACACCACGTAATAAGAATGGAATTTTGCAAAGTCAAGTAGAAGCAGAGCAATTGGGTGATGATATTGGGAACAAAAACTATCCCATGATACCTCTCAATGATTAGATGATATTGATAATAATTGGCACTACCAGTAATCCCCACATGAGCAGAAGCCATCACGAAAATGATGAAACCGATTGGTGTCTCTCACAATGATTTCCCTCTTCACCACCAATGACACATATTTTATTGCCGAGTGGCAATCACCACAAACCCTAATATTCTTCATAATGCGTATAGTGGATCCAGGAGGAGTATTCAGAAGGGCAAATGTAAGAGCCAGCTTCTCACTATGATACTGTAAATTTAGTTCCTTCTCTTGTTGGTCTACGAACAGAAGCACATGACTAGTGTCAGGAACATAGCCAATCTCCTTAATTTTCTGATTAAGCTTCTCCCACGTTTTATAGATCTTTTCTTTCTGAGGATGAGCAACGTCGTTTGCCACAAACACATGGACAGAATTTTCAATCTCAACCCAGCTACATGCTGGCTCCTTCTTCACTCCACTATCTTTCATTATCTTTCTGACTTTTGCAACATCCTCCCACCTCCCAGCTGAGGCATAAATATTCGCAAGCAATGTATGTGTCCCTGGGTATGAAGGATCAAGCTCAAAAATCCGCTGAGCAGCATAAGCACCCATTTCGGTGTTCTTATGCATTTTGGAAGCACCAAGCAAAGCACCCCAGATAGCCACAGTGGGCTCAATTGGCATTTCTTCAATGAAACTCTTTGCTTGATCAAGAAGACCAGCTCGGCCAAGAAGATCAACAATTGTAGCGTAATGTGATACTTTTGGTTCAATTTTGTACTTTCTCATCAATCCAAAATAATGTTTACCCTCATCCAAAAGTCTAGCATGGCTACAAGCAGTAAGAACAGAGAGGAATGTTATATCATTGGGTTCAATCCCAAATCTTATCATTTCGTCAAATTGCTGCGCAGCTTCCTTCCCAAGCCCATGTTGGGCATACCCTATCAGCATCGAATTGCAAGAAACAACATCGACTTTCACCAACTTGTCAAAAACCTTCTCCGCATCCCGAATGCTGCCCGACTTTGCATACATGTGAAGTAGCGTGTTCCCCACGTAACCAACAAACTTCTGACCCGATTTCATCAAATGCGCATGAAGCCATTTCCCTTGCTCCAAACAGCCCATACTGGAACAAGAACTCAAAAGCGCCGAATAAGTAAACTCGGTTGGCCTATAACCTTCCCTTTGCATCCTCACAAACAAGGCCAAAGCCTCTTCTCCTTCCCCCTTCCTAGCATAACCAGCTATCAAAGCATTCCAAGAAACCTCATTCTTACACCCCAACTTATTGAAAACCAACATTGCCTCCCCTAAGTAGCCACACCTAGCATACATATCCACAAGGGAACTCCCCACAAACACATTAGAGTGACATCCATACTTCCAACAACACGCATGAATCTGCCTCCCACCATTATAACTCGCCATATACCCACAACACTTCACCAAGCTCGACAACGTGAACTCATTCGGCTCCGCACCATCACTAAGCATCCGAGGAAACAACAGGAGGGCGTCATTGGCGCGGTCGTTCTGAGCATAGCCGGTGATCATGGAGGTCCAAGTGACCATGTCCCTGCGCGGCATTTCGTCGAACAAGCGGCGCGCGTCTTCCAAACTGCCACACCTGGCGTACATGAAGAGAACGGAGTTCTGAATAACAAGGTCATGTTTGAAGTTGGAATTGAGAATGTGGAAGTGCACTAGTTTTCCTTCTTTGAGCTTCCCCAACTGGGTGCACCTCTTTAACAGCGTGTTGTAAAGGGTTCGATCCGGTTCGAGCGAACCGCAGTCAATGAGGTCCAGAACGTGAAGACCGGTTTTAGAGTTGAGACTCGGTCTCAGAAGGTTCCTGTCGTCAATAACACAGAAAGTGGATTGAGATTGTTGCCAAAGTGTGCGAAAGCTACCCAAATGTCGTTTACAGGGAGATAGGATTTGGAGCAATGGTTTCAAAACCGATAAAGAGCTTTCACATTGGATCATCATTTTTGTTTGGATTGGAACTCTTCGGGTCAAATGCAATCACTTTAGAAAGTTGTTATTTATCATATGCCCAAAACCCAGTTTCTTATTTGTGATAGACAAAATCAAGTTTTTAAATTTTAAAAATGTTCTTTCTATATCTTTCCTCAAATAAAAATTTGCATTTTTTTGCAATAAAAATATATTACATTTTTTAGCCTTTCAAACTCTTGCGAATGGATTAAAGAATATTTTTTGATTTTGAAAGCTTAAAAAATATAAAATCAATCTTTCTAATTTTACATCACTTCATTGGTTTCAATATCATTCATTAATGTGTCAACCAGTACTTAATTAATTTATAACCTCATGGAAAAAAAAATATACATAATTATTATTCTCTTTTAATACTTTTTTCTTCTCTTTTTTCTATTATTTTTCCTACTTCTATGCTCTGAGCTATATTTAACAGGTGGAAAAAAAGATTATTTTTTTCTAATTTCATTATTCATATTTTATTTTTGGTAGAATATTTATCTTTTATTTTTGTAATTGTGAAAAAATTGTGAAATTGACCATTTGAAAATAGTGAAGACTCTATCAAAGAAAAGAAAAATTATTACGAATATTTTTATCATTAAAAGTGAGAAAATAATATAAAAGTAAAAAGAAGAGCAAAAGTGAAAAAGATTATGCGAAAAGTGAAAATAAAAACAACAAAGTATGAGTATTTTGTAAATGGATGAGAAAAGATCAATCTTCTTGTCATAAGTGAAAAGTAAATTTAAAATAAAAGAATAAAATACATATCAAAAGTGAAAATAATTATGTGTTTTATTTCTTTCTAAAAATATTTTATAAAAAATCTAGAAGACTTTATTAAAAAAAGAAATTTTAAGATTTTTTTCACCGTGAGAAAATAAAGCAAATTAAAAAAGAAATAAATTTGCATTATTGAAGAATGCAAATAAAAAATATTAGATCTTTCTCCCTGAAAGTGGAAAAATAGTGGAAAAAAAATGAAAAATGAAATTCATTCTTAACTAACATGATATGTTACCGTTATTAAAATCTGAATATTAATTTGTCTCACTCTAGATATCCTAATATATGCATTTGAATCACGTTATATTAATGTATGAATACTAAAATTATCGAACTCTCTTTAGATTTTTAAATATGATTCTAAAGAAATATTTTTCAAACGACTAAACTGAACTTAGACTTATTTTGGTTTTTTTTATAGAAAATCTAGACAATAATGTAAATATTTATTTTATAATAGCAATAAATTTAAAATTTACTGAAGTTGATGATAATATGAACTTAGAAATAAATTATTTAATCATCAATGAAAATATATAAACTTACAATCTTGCAAAATAATTAAAATTAATTAAAAAATAATTGTTTATTAAAATATTAGTTATTAATAATATTGTTATATTTTTCTTTACAAGGATTGAAAAAATATTTGTTATTTATTTTCAGAGTTATTAATAAAAAATTATCATTATATTACTATTTATGTACCTTAAATATTAAAGTTTTACTTCCTAACTATTCACATACATGACTATGGTTTAAATTGTACATACATATTTATATTTATATCTTAAAAAAATTGTATATATTTATAAAATTTTCACATCTTATGTGTTGAAAATAGGTGACTTTTCTTGTAAAAACTAAAATTAAACTTAAAATCTTATCAAAACTAAACATATTTAACCATGCACAAAATTCAAATCTCACGACCCACCATCCAATTATTCGTTGGAGGAACAACGACACTATTGTATCCAAAATTCCAAGAGTACCTAATTCACTCTTAACATAAAGCCATTTGCATCAAATTCATATAGCAAAGCACTGTCACAAAAACTAGTGCTCGAAATGAATTTCAATATTTGGCTATAAGAAAATATTAACACTCTCAAGACATTCTTTACTAGCAACCAAAATTTATGGAAAAATCACAAGATTATGTCTCACTTTTTATTTAATAAACTTCATACAATTTCAACCAAAAAAAATACAAGAAAGGGAATATTAAAGTTTTATAAGGACATTTATTTAGCATATTTATGTCACGTTGTTGTCCCTTATCCTAGTGGATGCTCCTGTATCACTTGCTGCGCTATCATTTCCATGTAAGGGAATATTACTCAATGGAATGAATCTATGCATAAAAATCAGAGGAATGCTAAATGACATGGTTTGACACATAGAAAACATCAAGATCCGATCCCTCTCTTGTCGTTGGTGCAATTGAAATCAACTAAGGATTTAATTTGGTTTGAAATCTGCAGCTAAACTTACTTGAACACCCTGCACTCATGGTCTTCTTTCTTCTAAACTATTGATTAATTGAAAGTCAGAATGGCTGTGACACCAACAACACATAATCAACTTCAGTGTCACATGACTTCTAAGTCTGTCATGGAAAAACACTGTTGAGTGTGCAAAAGAAGTGATTTAACACTTGCATGAGAACAAAGCACAAATGAAGGAGCAATGGAGGTAACACCACAAAAGAAAATACGTATAGTTTCCATTCAGATAGTCCGTAAAATTATCTGAGATGTTCCGTCATTCAATGTGATGGATAAGACTAAAACGAGAGAAAGAATCAAATATATACATATTGTGCACCTTTTATATAGATATAACATGTAGTCAGTTTGACAACTATTGCATGGTATATAACCCAAACATGGAAGGGTCATGTAAAGTTACCTACTTTTACTAGTCCATTGTGCAAAAGTACCACACCAATGCCTACCCAGGAATTCTTTTACCTCTAATGTAAGTGTTTTGACAATGAAAGTACCATGCCTAGAATTAGATCTTCAGGATGTTTCAGTGATTTAGATTCTTTCTGTATATCTTCATTCTCTGCTAAATATTGTCCGACAATGATCCTCAGGAATCTTGAAGCTCATCTTAAACCAGGCACCACCAGAGCACAAACCACGAGTAAAATTCTTTAGGATAGAGTTGTTTGAATTCGAATGACAACAATTAGTAGAGTTACTCCTGGATCACCAAATAGTTTGAAACATTATATCAACAAGTTACTTATGCTGGCCTAGATCACAGAGAAGTAGTTTTTCAACACATAATAAGATATCATCATGGTCATTAGGTAACAAAGATTCAAAACATTACAAGTAACAAAAGCCTGGAAGCAAATATTATTAGGTGATGCTTCCACTTGATTCAAGAAGCTAGGTTTGAAGAGTTTAAAACCATTAAAAAATCTTGGTGTCAAATATGTGAATTGGTATAAGTAAAGCAATTACATGAAAAATACTTTACACGTCATGAAATCAAGGAAAATTAAAGTCAATGGGGCAATCCTGAATAAATTGCTTAAATGACAATGGTTTCACATGTAACTTCAGCCTCGGGAAATTACTGTTTATGTGTCAAATGCCAATACTCGACAATCTTAACGAAATAATTTGATGTACCAAATATAATATCATGCCTTTAGCTGCTGATGACTTGCACAGAACATTCCAACTCCTGTTCATGCACATCATGGCAAAAATGTTTTTACTTTTATCTACAAGCTGAACCAGTCAATAATTATATTTTATTACCTCCACAAACCTGTGCTGTCGACCATATTGACCAGTAGGTCAGTAACTATTAAGGACTTCAGCATGGTCATGTTTCTTACAACATGAGCACATCACTTGTCCTGTATCATCAGTATTCACATCAGACTAAATTTGTATATATTGAATGCCTATACTGACCTTTTTCATATCAATTTAAATGCCAAAGTCACTCTAAATTTGCATATATTGAATGTCATTGCCAACAACTCCAATATGTGCTTTAAACCAAGAAAACACCCTCAACTGCATACAGCAAGAATAAGACAAACAGCTCTATCCAGTTCATTATGATATTGTACTACAGGTTACGGAGAACTGAATCAAAATCACCAACATAAGAAAACCAGCTCTACCACTGTTAAGCTTGTTTATATTTCTGGATTGGCCCAGAATGGAACTTATCTCAAGGAATTGCATAATTGTAAAGGCCAGTAACAAACTTAAGTGCTTTTCTTTTTTAAATGACTTTTAGCATAAGTACTGTAAATAATTGTACAAAGTATGCAACCGACAAGAGTGTATTTTAAAAAATAAAAAAAAATGATAAAGAAGCATGACATTGTTTCAACCATGGAGGCAAATGAAAAAGGGATAGAAATATTCATTGATAATATCATATAGAGGCTGAAATGGCCTGCAGACAAACCAAAGAAATCCTTATGTTTCCTTTATCGATTTGCAACTTCTAGTACAGTATAAACATATACTAATCTATCTATTTGTCACAAGGTATGGACTACATTTATGCTATAAGCTATACTAAGTGTTATATGGATGAGTTCGAGTTTTAAAACCAAGTCAACTTCAATTCCAATTTTCACCCCTCATAAGAAGAAATGAAAAAGAAAACGGGGGTAGGAAAGGGCAGAGAAGACAAGTCTAACTAAAACAGCTCAAACTCTTCACAATCTTCTATATCCTCTAAATCATTTGCATTCTCCTTATTTGCAGCCACAGATGGAGCACTACTTCCAAAATCCAGAAACTTGGGGAGCTCTGGTGGTGCTGCACACCGTATTAGAGCCCAGTTGAGGCCTTCAAAGAAAGGGTGCTGCTTTATTTCAGCAGCACCTTTTACAGAACCTAATCGATTTTCAGGATCCTTTATCAACAATCCTCTGATCAAATCTCTTGCATGAAAACTGACTATTGGAGTACCCGGGAACTTAAGGCTTTGTGAAACAACATTGGCTAATGTGTCCTCATTTGATTGGCCCTTGAAAGGAGTCTTACCATATAAAAGCTCAAACAAAAATATACCAAAAGTCCACCAATCTACTGCACTCCCATGACCCTCACCTTTGATTATCTCCGGAGCAAGATATTCATAGGTTCCAACAAAGGAGTTAGACCGTGCACTGGTAGGCTCCACTACAAGCTGTGGCAGAGGACCAACCTGAGAAGCTATGTCAGCCTTCATCTTCCGAGATTTTGCTCCAGCAGATAACAGAATGGGAGTAAAGCACGAAACTTGCCAATCCGGTTGGAGACAGAAAGGGTGTATGCAACTAGCCTCAGAACAGGGACTGGACGTCTTCTTTGTAGCATCTGTGTCAGGTGAAGATGACTTGACTAACATTGGATTGACAGAACACCTGAGTGACAAGTCAAAATCTGTCAGCATAATGTGTCCATCTTCTCGTACTAGGATATTTTCTGGCTTTAGGTCACGATATACAACTCCCAGCATGTGCAAATACTCCAGGGCAAGAAGAACCTCAGCAACATAAAACCTGCAATTGATTGTCATGCAGGAATCAGTTTCTGGAAAAGTGAAAACAAGACAACACAGCATTTACACTTGAATAAGCATGTTATCTAGTGGAAAGAGAATGTATAAGATGTCTAAATTATATAATCTTTACCTAGTATACTTAATCTGCATCTTGCTCAGTTGCAGTCTAAACAAGATTTTTTTTGGGTACATTAATCAAGATAATTTCAATCACTTCCATTTGATTCAATTTTGGGGATTCCTATGGTTTTCCACCCTTTTTAACACTGAACCGTGTGTCTTTCTTTTATAAATAAATAAAATCCATTCACGCATATTACCTCCTTTCATTCTCCAAAAATTTGAACTTAGGTTTTCTAGTTTACTAGTTTAGTGCATAACATCAAACATAAAATGATAGCTGAACTTATAAATTTACAAAAGGTCTACTTGACTTCTTAAACAGAGTGATTATCTTGGGTTAAAAAAATAATATGAACTTACTCTAACCAGACAAAGACTGAATTTAAACACAGAAATATAGAAATCCAGGCAAGATTGAATTTCAAAATATCTTTTAAAGTGTGGAAAAGTCCACAACTCCTACCTAGTCGCTTGTTCCGAGAAACTCTTGTATGATTGCCTCTGTCGCAGCACGTGCAGATCTCCGCCTGGACAATACTCCATAACCAAGCAAGAGAGCTTATCTGATGCAATATGGGAATACAGCGTAGGAAGAAATGGATGGTCCAGCATCTGAAGGATCTCTCTTTCAGTTTGGGACCTGAACATTTTCTTCCGACTTGCCAAAAATTCGTTGTCCATCACTTTGAGTGCAAAAAGGCAGCTTGTACCAATTAGTTCTGCAAGATAAACAGTTCCAATGTCCCCACTACCAAGCCTCCTTAGGAGCTTAAAGTGCTTCAAATTTAAATTACCATGTTGCTGCTGAACAGCATGAACAGCTTCCCATCTCAAGTGTTTTGACATGTGAGGCCTGTGGCCAACGCGACTGGAACTACTTAGACTGCTTTCCTCGCTGATGCTTGTGCTACTACTATATTCACCGATGCTACTTTTTGAGCTTTGAAAGTACTCACCCTTTTCCTTTGATCTTGATTTCTCATCAACTTTTGTCACCAAAAACTTAGTTCTCTTATTGCAATTCAAGCTGAAACCAGATTTGCTTGACTCTGTGCCACCATTAATTGAGTTAACTTCAATGCTATGATTTGAACTGCAAGGAGAATGTTTCACATTATCTTTCATTTCATGCTTCAAATCAGAAATGCCACCCTCCTTGTCCAAATTACTTGTACATGGAGTAGAGCAACTGGAGGCAGAACTTAAATCTTGCTTTACTTTTTTCTTAAGGAAGTTCAAGTTATTGAATATTGGCTTTGACAAACATGTATTATTGCTTGTGTATTTGTCCGCTCCATTTCCTGTGCTAGAGCTAGGTGGACAAGATGCAGAAGGTAAATTTGCTTCATGCCCCTTATCTGGCATTGAAGAACAAAGAGAAGCTTTGCTTGAGGAAGCAGGATCCATTCTGACCTCTGGCACTTCTTCACTTGCAGAGGCAACTGGTGACAAATTTGCAAGTATTGGTTTTCCAATCCCCGTGATTGGTTTCTCACCCTCAACCTCTAAAGGTAAAGAAACAATCCGATCTTGGGATGAAAACCCAGTTATTATTTCTTTTGGTTTTGTTGCATCAACCAAAGGACTAGAATGATTATCAATTGAACTTGATATAGTTACACCAGACAATTTATCAGAAGTTGCAGATATCTCTGGCACTAGAGAGATTTCAACCAAGTTCCCTTTCCCCTCGTCTACCACTGCTGTGTACAACCTTTTGATGGTGCCCGCCTCTGATACTCTAGATGAACTGCATGGCTTAGTCAGCCTCTTCAAAGCAGCCATTTCTGAGGCCTGAGAGATGCACAACCCTCTAAGTGCCTGCTTTAAACTTACAGGCTCTGAGATGCCAATTCCTGATGCCTGAGATGAAGTGACTTTTATTGGCCTTTTAAGAGCACTCTTTTGTAAACTTGATGAACTACGACTTCTAGATGAGCTTTTAATTTCAATAGCCTGGAAAAGCTGATTAATATCATCCTCAATCGAATACTTCTTTCCTGATTTGTGAGCACAACTACTCTCAGGCTTTTCATCCATTTTGAAATCAGAAATTATCTCTTCCCTTGATTCCACTATCTCACATGTATTACCAGAGGTATCCATATTTGATAGATGCATTTGATAAGTTGAAAAACAAAAAACGGGAAACTCTGGTTTAGCCCAATTTTAAAGACGATTCACAGAGGATTGCACGCAAGTAAAAAAACCGCAAAGGGCATCCTCCAGATTTCTCTTCAGTCATAGTATTCCACAGAATCAATTGGTTGCCTTGAATCTCTTTATTGGTTATAACATCCTAACCTGAAATTTTAGCATTAATATTTCAGATTGGTTTAGACAAGAATTGTGGTTCAAATGAAGAGATTTACTTTAATGCATTAGTATTTATCTATGAATTCAACATGAATATTCATTCAAAGTGTGAAAAATAATATATGTAGCTACATAGACAAGGAAAAACAAAAAGACACACGCATCCAAACACAAAGTTGCCAAACAAACTGAATTGGACCTTTCCCTCACCTAATCACTCCTAAAACAAATCAATAAATAGTCATCCTTGTAATTGAAAGACTAACACATTTTTGCCATACTCCTCCTTACATCTGTTCCTCTCTGAAGTTCTAACCTGAGGCCACACTCTTGGACTACCCCTAGCATTTACATCCCTGATGGAGGAGAGCAAGCATGGAGCTCCATGATGTTCAGATTTGGTGTTTGAAGATGTGAATGTGAAAGTGGGATACTTTTATTGATTTTGTGAAGAGTGGTAAACAAGGTAAGAGCTGATATCAGGGAAAAAGAAAGGATCAAAACTCACAACTCAAAACATTGAATTACTATCTGAATTAGAGCTAAAATTATAAATAAAAAAAACCTTGGATTCAAAGCCGAAAGGAGAAGAAGGAAGTTCAATGAAAGAGAGAATTGAAGAAGATTTTTTTTAACAAAAAAAAAAGTAAAATTCATGAAACAAAGAAAAAAAAGTTAAAGCTTTACAAATTACAATAAAAAAAAGTGATTGAAAGTTCAAGCATCCACAACCATCCCGAAAACAAAAACTGCAAATAAAAATCAAGACAACAATTAATTAAAAAAAAAGTGATAAGCATTACCTGAAACAACCCCAAAAGCCCAGAAAGCGCGGCGTGAAGGAGAATTGAAAGGCCCCCAAAAACCATAACATATGCAAAGTGAGTCACAGAGAAGGAGCATGAAAGATTGAAAAGTCTATGGCTAGGGTTTGAAGTTTGAAACTTGAAAGAGACAGACACAGAGAGAGCGAGAAGAGAAAAAGCAAAAGGGTGTGTGTGAGTGAGGAAAGAGAAAACAGAAAAGGTTGAAATGATAATCACGAGAAGGATGAAAGAACAGTGAGTGCCACACACAGTTTCTCTCTCTCTCTCTCTCTCACTCCGAACAACAAACTATTCCTATTAACTACACCTCCTACCACCAACTACTACTCTTTTTCTTCTTTTCTCTGTAATGTAATGGCGAAAAAAGAAGGAAATTTCTACTATGATTTATGTTATGTTGTGTGTGTACTGTGCACAACATTAACACATGCTGCTGTGTTGCAGAGATACACACGCACATACATTACACTTACAATATTACATCACACACAACCACACACGACACTGAAAGCAGGTATACACATAGATATTTTTTTAATGTTGAATCATATACAAATAAAGGCTAAATAGTCATTTTTTAATTTGAATGTGTAGAGTCTGACAAATTTATCTTTAAAAGATGAAAATTTAAATTTTTATCTCTAAAAGTGAAAAAAGTACTACAAATTCATTCATATATTACTTTATGTCCGTTATTATTAATAAAAGAGCTTATATGTACATTTAGGTACAAATTTATCAATGTTCTACCCAAAATATAATTTAATCTTCTATTTTCTCATTTTTTTTAACCATTAAAACATAACGTTACAAATTTACCATAAACATCTAAAAATTAGGAAAGTAAATATAAGTTAAAATAAACATAATAATAAATATAATATTGATTAATAAACATAATTTATTTATTATTCTAAAATTTATATTATAACAATATTAAATAATGATAAAATCAAGTTGAGTTTATTTTTTTTAAGGATTAACTTAATGGTTATGCATTTTTGTTTGAGTCTCGTACTTTGAATAAGGTATTATCACATGAGAAATTTAAAGCAAAAATATGATATAATACCTTACCCAAAATATGATATTCAAATAAATTAAAATGTACAATCATTAAATTAATCCTTATAAAAAAATAAAACTCAAGTTGATTTTGTCATTACCTAATGTCATAAAGAAATTTTAGATCAACAGACAGATTATGTTTATTAATCAATATTATATTTATCATTATATTTATTCTAACTTATGTTTGCTTTCCTTTTTTAAGTGTTTATTGTAATGTTATGTTTGCAATTATTAAAAAAAAGGATAAGATGAAGATTAAATTATATTTTAGGTAGAAGCTGACAAATTCGCTCTTGAATGCGTAGAGCGTTGACAAATTCATCCCTAAATGTATCACATAGGCTCTTTTATTAACGGTAACGGATGAATAAATTTATAGCACTTTTTTCATTTTCAAAAACAAAAATTTGAATTTTCATCTTTCGGAGATGAATTTATCAACACTCTACATATTCAAAGAAAAACATATATTTACTTATAAATAAATGTATGTTATACTGAATTTGGACTCCATTTCTTAAGAAATTATCTTACCATAATTACTATATATATATATATATATATCAACAAAATTAATATATAATTATGTTAAATATTTGGGAAAAAATTTATTATTTTAATTCAAATAAGATTATTTTTTTGTTAAGAATACATTTGATCTATATATATAATTAGAATAATATTATTTTTCGTTAATAATACATTTAATCTATACGTATATTACTAAGTTACACTGTGTCATAGTAGCAGTTCTAGATTGTAGGCTGTAAGGGGAGGTTTTTGTACAATACATGCATCACATCTTGAAGGGGTCCCATGATGTTAGTTATTTCCCCTTAGATTTGTAAACTGTAATCATAGCATAAATGCTTGAGCTTTTTCCACTAACAAACAAACAAATCTTAAAATAATTAGGTCAAATCTTTGCTTATGTTTTGTGGATTGGATTTGGACTAGACAATTGACTGGTAAGTTAGATACTTTGTTTAATTAAATAAGAATAAATTATTAAAGGAATGCAGTTAGAAAAGCTTTTTATGAAAAGTTCTTAATTTAAAAGTTATAATTTGTTAAGTAGATGAATAAAAATGAATATGAATTATAAATTTTATATAAGAAAATGAGTTAAATCGTGTTTATATTTTTTTTCAAAGTTTACAAAGATAAGCCAATCTTTCAAATTAACGTGACAATATACATGTCACTAATATAAATTGTTGATATAGTGTCAACATCAAATATAATGTGACAATAAAATATATTATTTTAGAAAAATGTTTAATTGTATTTTTATTTTTACTTAATTTGCATACTTGACTTGTAAAATATAATTAAGTCAATAAAAAATGGTAAATTAGTTATAAATTAACATATTTTACCTCTTAAATATTTTAAATCTTTTAAAAATCATAAAAAAGTCAAAGACATAATTTGAACTCTTGATTTATTCCTTCCACATTATTATCAAAGTCATTAAGTTATTTGACTAATTTAATTTATATATAAGAAAATGTTATATATATATATATATATATATTATTTATTAATTTAAGTTTTGACCTGCATTATATATTAATACTTAATTAGGAGTCAACTTATATCAAGAGTATCTTCATCTTTAAAATTCATTTTATTGAAATTTAACATATAAGATTAGTGACTTATTTAAACCATTATATTTTAACAAAATAAATGATGGGAATGAAAAGTTACTCTTCATATAAATTGATCCCTCCTCTTAATATATATATATATATATTAATTTATGTCCTTTAATAAACATATATATTATATTTAGTGAACCTAATATTTATCCATGTCGTTTAACTTGACTAATAAATATAGTATTTCAAAAAGATTATAAATATTAAAATTAATTCATCTAAATATATATTTTGTATAAGAAAAAATTAATAGATATATCATTTAAATATTTAATCAAGTTATTTAATTTGATTATATATTATTTATTAAATGAATATAATATTTAAATTTGTCAGACAATCAAAATTACTTACAATATATTAATTATAATATTTATTTAATATATTTTCAATTAGCTTAATTTCTAAATACAATATTTAATATTACTCCTTAAACAGTTCATTCAGAAAAAAAATATTATTAAACCGTAAATTTTACCTTAATATGGTATGTTTATTAAATATAATATATTTAATTTAGATAGTAACTTTTACCATAATATATTAAATATTATACTTCTTAAATTTTATACAATATATTAAATATTATTAGACAACCGGTTTTACTTATAATATATTAAATGTGATATTTATTAAATATAATATATTTATTTAATTTTAAAAGTAAGCATATATTTTAATAATAAATTATTTACTCTTTCTTAATATTTAAAAGAATTATTTGACCAAAATATTTTAAAATAAAAAATTGGAATATGTAATAACATAATATATGAATATATGATAACTCATCTCCTAATTTTACCTTAATAATTTGATTGCCCGTTATATTTAAGGCTAAATATGTTTTTTCAGTCATTTTAATATTTTTAAAGTTTAATTTTAGTTCTTATAAAAAAAAATCTTTATCCTTTGAATTTGAATTGGACAACCTTTGATTCTTCAAGTGCTATCTAAACCCGCTTTCATCCCTTTATAAAGAGCTATTTAAATCATTATAACAATCAAAAGTGGTACATTTCAAAATTGGGTGAACTATCAATTTGGTATTTTAAAATGTAATTCAAAGTATTAAAACTTCAAAAACATCCTAAAAGTGTAATTTGTCTATCACTTTAGTCTTGTTAAAAGATTTTCATTAAAGTTAATACTTATGTCTATATGTCACATTATCTACCTACATGATAATTGATGATGCACACTTGAATGACAATTGTCATTTTAATACATATGTGGTAACTGATAATATACATATTTGACAATAAAATTAATGACCAAAATGACAATAATTAGATTGTTATCTGTCATTCATATGTATATTATCAGTTGTCACATATGAACTAAATTGTTACATGTCATCCACATTCCAGTGTCAATTATCATATAGATACAAACATTAACTTTAATAAATATATTTTAATAATAAGATTAAAGTGACAAACAATTCAACTTTTAAGGATCTTTTTGAAATTTTAATACTTCCATGCACATAAGTGACAAGGAATTACAATGTAAAAATAACTATTGACTCTTTCAAAATTAGAGGAATAAAGCATGAATAATTTTTTTTTAGAAATTAAAATCAAACTTCAAAAATTTTAGAAAGATAAAAAATATATTTTACCTTATATTTAACAAGTATAATATTTAATGCTATTTGGCAGTCAATCTTACTTATAATATAATAATTATGATTTTTTAAATATGACGTGTTTATTGATTTAAATAAAATATAATTACTATAAAGGATACCTATGTGTGTGTGATATTATAAATATATAAATTTTTTAAATACATATTAATATAATATTATAAAATATAAATTAAAGACACTGTATAGAAAACTTTAAATACATATTAATATGATATTATTATAAATATATAAACATATATAATAGTATGTCTTTTAATTTCCATACTTAATAATTTGACTACATATTATTATAGTTAATAAACATAGTATATAATTTTATCTGGCAATCAATTTTACCTATAATATATTATAATTTTGATACTTATTGAATATATTATATTTATTAAATTTAATAAATGTGATTTAGTGTTTGTGAAAAGTTTTCGAAAATACACAATACATAATTCAGCCTTCATTTCTTGTGTGTATGTGTGTGTTGTTTTATACTCATAAAAGAATAATAGTCTAAGTTGTGCGAGGACATTTTTTGGTCAAATTTGAATAGCTTGAGATTTAATTTTCATAAATCTTTTGGATCACAAGTCTTCTCATGCAGTACAATAAACTTATGATGGTTTAAATCTTCCTTTAAAATATTCTTTTGACCTTTTGAAACACTGACTTACATACTAAAGCAAATAGGAAGTGGGTGGCATATTGATGTTATATTATGAATGCTATCATATTTATAACCTTCCTTTTATGCAACATTATGTATATAAGTTATTTTGGGCATGATATTTTAGGTTATTTATTGTTTGTTTTATTACGTTCATTTGATTATTTAGTAAATATTTTTTTTATAGTATCTTAGTAATTTTTAATAAATATTTTTTAAAACGCTACTTAATAGAACTTTTAAAAATATTAGGTTTTATCTTTTTATATCTTTTTTCTTTTTACTCTTAATGTATTTATCAAACTTCTCACTTACCCTTTTATTATTATATTTTACATTTTTTTATGTTACTATATTTATTTTAACCATTATACCACTTATAATATTTAATTTATTATTTTAACATTATATTTTGTTTATTATTTTTGAATAATTTTATAATAGATGATTTATTTTAATTATTACACTAATTAACATAGTAAAAATATAATGTTTATTTAAGTGTATTGTCTTATATTATTTTAAACTTAATTAAATATTTTAAGATATAATATAAAATTAACAGTAGAATACTTAACATAAAAAATGTAACATAAAATAGTTCCAATACTTCTAATTTAATAAATTAAATTTCAATTTTTAACTTTCAATTATTAAGTAGTTTTTTTAACTTTCATTTAATTTAATTTAGACTAATTTTTTCAAACATAATATAATGTAAACGTTGTATGTAGATTTGATACCCCTAGTACCTTTATCAATGATATATATTTATCTGCTGGTCGAAAAAAAAAAAAAAAGACTACTATCATGTTTGGTATCTTATTTGTAATGCACATAGGCCTTTTGTTTTGTAAAAGTAAAAATAGACTAAAAATTGTAAACAGTAGCTTTGTCATTGACATGATTTTTCATGCCCTAAACATTTTACCAAGAACGTTCTATGTTGTTATTCTAAAAAAAATTCTTTAGTTAAGAATAGATTTAACTCTTTATATTCTCGTCCTCACAAAAAGATATTTGAGTTCGTTTAGAAGAAGCAGTTTAAGATTTTAAAACTCATCCCTGTCCACATCAAATTTTATCAAGTTGGGATAAATTAGGAAAAATCCGTTACATTTTTTTAATTTTAATTTATTTATAAAATTTGAAATAAATCATATATTAAATAATTTTTATATTTTGATTCAAATAATATAAAAAACTAATAAATAACAAACAAATTAAAAATTAAAAATACTTTTAGTTAAATGTATTATTTGAGATATTAGATTTTTGTCATAATTTCTCAAATAAAGTATTTTTTGAGTTTAAATTTAACTAAATTTTAATGTAAATTTATTATATTACTTTCTAACAATACATTGTTTATGTTTTTCAGAAAATCATACTTATCAAGTTAAAAATTTTGAAGAAAATTTATAATATACAATTAAATAACATAATAAAACAAAATAACACAATGGTTCATAGAATTGTAATAATAGTCAATTGGTTCCTAAAATTAAAAGATTTAAATAAAAATTTTGCCTCTTAACTTTTCAAAGTTCACAAGTATTGTCACTATTTTTTTTTCACATTTTGATACTAAATTTATATGAGTTTGAGAATTTTGTCCAAACGTTCGTGGACAATCCGTTTGCTTTGAAAATTATGTGTATTTTCAATTAAGTCTTTAAAAAATGATAAAAGTGTTGGAGGTGAGCTTTAAACCCTATATCCAATTAAATAATTTGACTTTTTTTAATTTATATTTAATATATATATATATATATATTATTGTATTTGTTAATTATATTTTTGGTTCTTCAAGTGTATATGTTTATATTTATTATATAAAAAACAAATATTGAAGATGATAAAAACTATTCATTAAATATTTTATTTTAATTATATATATTTATAAATTATACGTACTCATTTATTAAATCATATAAAATTATTATTAGTTAAATTATATAATATCTTATAAATTTATTTATTAAATATCTTTATCTCTGAATAACTACATGCAAATAAAAGGGTGAAACATGCATGTATAAATAACTTAGAAATAATAAATATTTTTTTATAAAAATAAATAAATTTGAATAATTAAGATTAAAATATTTAATATATAAATTTATCATCTTTATTTTTAATATTTTTCATACAAATATAAACATACATTTAGGGGATCACCAATATGTTGTTGGTCTGAATGAAACTAAGTCCAAATCTCTTTAAGCAATATATCAATTGTGAGCCTTGCGGATTATAAAAATACAGTTGGAAGAGAAGATCATATTAAAGGTGTGGTAAGCCAAATTTATTGATTGAGATTATGATTGATAAATTAAATTTGATGAATATTTAAGATGAATTGAATAACATAATTAATAACAAAAAATACACTTAGGAGGATCAGAATTGTGATTAACAAACGTAATAATGATATATATATATATATAATTTGTACATGTAAAGTAAAGAAACCAATGATTTAGAGGCTTTGGTGACAATCAAGAAGAAAACGGTCAAGGATTCAAATTTTACCTCCAACAAAATTTATCTTTCTAAAGGCTTTTTTTCTTTTTTACAGAAATATACTCATTGCATTTCTATATCAAGAAGAGCTTCAATACATGATGGGATATACTCAAAAGTGTAGTGACTAACAGATAAATATAATACACCGCCCTTATTAAAGAATAAGCAACGTAATTTATTTGTCTCCTAATAAAATTAACTAAAAATTTGGATAGTAAGAAGTAACTAAGACTACGCCTACAGGCATATTAATTTGACTCACAATTACAATTCTAGGATTAAATTAATTAGTAATTTGTATTTTTTTTAAATGTTATTTTATTTATTTTAGAGACTAATTTGACCCTTGTTACAATGTCAACAACTATGATTGATAATGCATAATGTACAGACTATTTTATTAATTAATTTTAGAGACTAATTTCACTGTGAAGTATAAAATTTTGTGGAATGATTAGGTGATACCTCGCATCATATGTTTTATATTAGATTAGATTTATGTACCTATTGAACCTAAGCTATGAACCAGACTATATATAATTAGTGACGAAAGAAAAATCACATTAGGTTTACTTGGTTAAAAAAGAGAGTTTATTCTCTCTCACCCGCACACATAAAATTTTGAATTGACTACTCATATGCATTAACAAATAAGGTAGTGGAAGATATAAGGTTCTTAATTATGAATTTGCTAGGTGATGATAACGTGGCTTTATAAAGTTCCTATGGGTTCGAGACACAACAATATTGTTTAATGGTTGTAGTACTTCCTTTTCCTGTTAGAGTATTAATTCAATGTTATCCTTATATTCGTAATGCCTTATCTTTGCAGTGCAAAGTGACCTTTGGCAGAGTTGAGATAAAGGAACCATAATTGTACGATTTGTGGGGAAGGCAACAATGTGTTTACAATATATTTGGTGGTGCTGCTGGCTAAGCTTGTTAAGTGTTTGGTCTCTATGGTCCCTTATGCTTGACCTAGTAGCTTTTTGCTGGTTCCATTAATTCTAAGGAGTGGTGGACCAAGTGTCTCCTAGGATCTGGTGACAAATTGTTTTTGGATAACATGGAGAATTCGAAGGAACAAAAATGTATGGGTTGTTTGAAAATAGGTTAGCAATTGCATGAGTTTCTTTTAGTTATTTACATTTTTTTCTTATTTTGTTTTTGGCCTAGGGGATATTCGAGTAAGAGATTAATCTCTTGAAATATTAATATTTATTTACCAAGTTAATATTTCTTAATAAATATTTTTTCATACCCACAAATTCTTAACTACATATTTATAATAAATACATCTTTGTTATTATTTTAGTAGCTGTATCCTAAAATAGAAGTGGCTCTGGAGATATTATAATTTAGTTATCTTCACATAATAGTATATGTATATGCTGGGGGTAGTTTGACTCCTGTGTTTTATTTTATGTTGATTTTTATATGTAGTGTGCTTTCTAATTAATTTTATAATTTGATTAATAAATATTACGATATATGATTCCTAAGTAAAAAAACCACCATTCACACTTTTGAAGTCTAAAGTATTGTATTTAAAGAAATTGAAATGATAATAATTAATGGGCTTGTTTTCATGCACTAAATTATCGAAGAAGGTGTCACGTGGAATTGCCATTCACATGCAATATATAGCTACCAAATTCATGTGTCTAGCTAGGAAAGGTTAGCAACTCAAGCCCCTTGAATTAAAGTTTATTAATGAAAAAGGCGTAGGGCATGCATGTGATATAAAGGTTACAACACACGAGAATTAAGCATAATCTTTAGCCCTTGGTCGATCGCCACTTGTTGAAATATGGTGAAATCTTTGAGCTTGACGCCATGATGATAAAACAATAGGAAAATTAAAGAAAGTGCTTAATATTGCTTTTACTTGAATGTGTAATAATGATGCACTACCAGTAAATAAGACCAAACATGCACGCAGAAAGCTAGCTAGCTGGAAGAAACAAAACCACACCGAAGAATACAAATAACCTTTTCTTTCCCTATTTTGATAAAGAAGAAGAAGAAAAGATAAAGATGGAAGAAAGGAAAAAAGAAGCAAGTTAACAAGTATTGGCCAAACATGTCGTGGTCATGACCATCCCATGGAAATGCATAAGGTGATCTTAATTATACTACCATGATCTAACATTGATCCTCATTGGATGCAATGATGGGATATTTTAAAGTATATATAAAATATATAAATAGATATTTTATATTATCAACTAAATTATATAAATCACCTTATTTAATATATTTTAAAATAAGTAAAATAAAAGTTACCATCTTTTAATTTTTTTAGTATGTTATATTGGTGTGAAGTAGTGATCAACTTTATTAATGATAAAAAATCTAATTAGTCCTCTTTATGAATTTTTTTTTCAATTACATTTTTTTTGCAAAATTTAAATCAAATATCTTACTTGAAAAATTCGAGTACTCAGACCAACGTAACAAGTATAATTTTAATTATACTACATGATAATCTATAATTAAATGATATAGCTAGAGTTAAAAATATTTTTTTCCTAAAAATGAAAAAAAAATCTATGCTAGAAGTGCATTTATTTAAATTTGAATAAATATTAAAATAGTTCACTTGCCAAATAAAGTGAGGGCATAATAGATAAGGTACATAATTCAGGTAAACCATCTTATAAACAGCACATCAACTAAAACATGTATGAATTATGATGTAAATTACTAAGATCTATCTTTCATGTGCCAGTATAGAATTTGGACCTCTCAGTTCTCATTACGTATTTGGAGGGGACCAAGTCGACATCTCACTTAATTTTCATTGCAAGACTGATAATCAGCTCAAGAACTCGTCCAAGAAGACAAGACAAAATGCCAACCTATATCACCTCACTTAGGCACAAAAAAGTGTTACTTAATTTTTTTCTTTTTGAGTGCATGATGATGATGATGGTTTTCACTTTGCATGGTCAACATTTTAGTCTGCCAATCATATCATATGTTTTTACAACTTACTAGTACTTGAACGTAAGAAAGAATGTGAATAATGTTGTAATTTCCAAAAATAATTAATAAATAAAACTTGATTTTTCCATTAAATAACGAGTTTTGTTTAAGGTAGGTTGACGAACCAGTAAATTACTAAAAACTATAGTGAAGTTATATTAAAAATCATAGTGTGTTGATAACACGTTTTTTTATATACATGTAAAACAATAACACTTTTGTAACACCTTTAGGAATTGTCCTAAATTTAATTTTTAATCCCTACATAAAAATTAAGTTTTCGCTGTTGTTATTAACATCAGAGAAGACTTTCTAGCCGTATAAAATCGCTATAAAAACTTTCTAACGTTGATAAATTGGTAAAAAAATTGTGCACGTGGGAACTAAAACTTACAGTTTTCTCATGTAGAAATTAGAACTTAAAAAGAGACAACTATAGGATCCAACTGTCCAAGTGAATGGTTTAACCATTTTAAAACTTTATTGTTTGACCTATATTAGTAATTTTATAAATTTTTAGCTTAAAAACTAGTTTTAAGTTAAAAAATTTAGTAATGCATTATTGGATTTTGTGATTTGGAATAAAAAGAAAGAAAATTTCCTAAAATTAACTTATTTAAAATCTTTTTAATTATTTTCTTCATTGAATAAAAATAGACTTTATTTTTAGAACTTTCCTAGAACTGTACGTAACAATTCTTTAAAAAAGAAAAGAAATTTTTAAAATAAATTAAGCAAAATACTATCATAATATAGAATGAAGGGCCTTATTTTAAGAACAAAATAATTATTCTTAATAGGTTAATATTATTAAGTAATTACTAATATTATTATATTAAAAAAATAAGAAGTAAAAATATATTTAATTTTAGACCTCAATTTGGAGAATCTTGAGAAATTGGCTTCCCACCTGTCTAATTACTAGAGTTCAATGCATAACTACCATCGTCGTTCGCAAGGAGTGGTCTTGGCTCATCTCCAATGCAAAATATAATCCTTAATAGCTAATTCTCCAAATCGTCCCAAACTTTTTCATTTCTTCAATGCCACAAACCCTAAAGGATCGAGACGAAATTAAATTACCCTAAAGAAGATGCATTCACGTGTAGATTTGTTATCAACAAGAATATTTTTTATTTTATAAATAAATATTAATTGTTAGTTTATTAAATTATTTTGTTAGCAAGTATTTGCGTTCGATCATATACCTTGAGAGCATTGTTACAGTCAAAGAAAGTGTGGCAAGTGTTTTTCATTTCAGGTTGTTACAACCAAAAGTACATGTATTAGGGCAAGATGCATTAATATTGTTGATAAATATTGTTGCTGTTCTCTCTTACTACTATATCCAATTTGACTTATTTATGCCTTCAAAATGAAGTCGATTGCAAACAAGTGTGTACTACAACATCAAAAATCTCCATGCATCTTCCTCATTACAAAGACAGGATCCATTATCTGATTCCTAGACAAGTCAATCTACTCACTCAGTCGTTAATTTGAACGTCTCAATTCTATGTTAGCCCGCATTTCCATAAATGTTTCTAACTTGATTTATGTTCTTCTTCTTAATTAAATGACATAATATTTTCTTTTAAGATTACACCCGCCCTGTATAAAAATTAAACTAGCTATAATTTCAAAAAAGTGTAAAAAACTGACTGAACTTTTAATTTTTATTATAAAACATTTATCTTCACGTACAAAAGTGTTTTTTTTTATTTCCATACAGAAGTTCTTCATGCAGGTAAATGAAAAGTCCACCTTTTATTCAAATTGATCATCTGTCATCACTGTCTGATGTGAGGCTAATATATATGATGATCTCCTTAAAAAGAAAATATCTGTTTATTACTAGTATTATAAAATTTGTCGGAAAGACATGATAATAATTAACGCTTCGCTTGTGAATTTTCTTAGATTATTATTATAAATATAAATAAAATCTATTATGGCATGCTGTAACCCAGATTCAAAGTCCAACATTCACAGTCCAAAGCTCAAACCTGAATTCAAGTGGCCTGTCCTCTGATTTTCTTTCTTTCTTCGTTAGATAAAAATTAAAATTTTAATATAGATTGTAGGTTTATAATAACATTATTTAATTATATATTATATTAACAAACCATTTTAATTATTAGTATAAAAATAAATGTATATTATTAGTATATTAAATATTATTATTATATTACATATGATTGACATGTTTATATTTTTATATTAGCAATGTCAACTTTGTTAAATAAAAGTTACATGATAATATATATTGGTTTTTAAAGTTACGCGGTCTTAAAAAAAATAGATTAAAAGTACTTATAGAAGAGAAGGGATATCTTTATGGAGATAAGTAAAAGAGAAGGCAAGATAGCTTTATATATGGAGATGCAAATTTTGATACCAACATTATACTTAGGAGTAAATCTGGAGCTTTTTATTAGTCACATTTGTGAATACAAATTCTTCTAGAACTTTTGACATGAATATTGTTCAAGATGCAACCAAAGAATTGTGAGGCAAATTATATAATATATTGCAGTTTATTTTATTAGTTCATCGATCGATCTCTTTCAAAACTTGATGTCAAGTGAAGTATGGTCTGAAAATAAAGTCTCTTATGGTCAATTGAAAAGGGTGAAGATGAAACAAGAAGACTTAATGTTGAGACAAAGGAATGCATATACCTTAGTTAACCAAGAAAATGAAATTTGGCTTCAAACTATGAGCTCATGCAAAGAAGAAAATTGTTCCAAGCAGTAGTATTTTACAACAACAACAAATGTGAGTGGTATTTTTTACTACATCTATTATTTTTATGACTAGTATTATTTGTCCATTTATAAATAATTTCTCCAAGATTGGATACCTAAATATTAAATGTGACAGGTGTCTTAGCAATTCGTTGGTTCTTCATGCAAAATTAATCAACTCAACATTGAAATGGTAAAACCATAAGTGCATAAAGCTACCAGGCATCATCAAACTTGTTTCTGCAAATTGACAATGTCTTTAGAGAGAATCGGTCAACAAAATAAATTATCTAGAGACGTTTCATCTAATTCATCATTAAACAAAAAGAAAAGAAGATTTCAAAGATTTCACCTATTATAAAAGCATGTCTCACCAACTATTGCTACAGATAACCGTTTTTAATAAATTTTAATATATAAAAAATATTTTACAAAGTTTTTCAATGTTTATTTGATTTATTTTATCGTATTTCATATTTTACAATCAAGAAAATATATTTCCTAAAGTTTTTTTTTCAATCGAAATCTGTTCTACACTCTTTTTTCTTTCAATTTATCATTGAAAAATATTATAAATACAAAATATAATCAAATATGTGCAACACAGATATCATATCTACAACTCTTTATTCCTAACTCTGTTTCTACAATATCTATGCAATTTCACTACAAATTCTACTAATATTTTTTTAAGGGTGTTCTCAATTAAAAAGAATTTGGTGAGTTTTAAGTAAATTTGAAACAAAAATAAAATAGCAAAATTGTGAGATGAAAATAAACAAATAATAATGTAAAGGATAAAAAGTACATTTTAACTAGACAGCTCAGCTAAGTACATGACACCAACTTAAGCTTTTATGAACTAATTCAATTTATTGATGTCATTATGATAATAAAAATGATAATATTTTTTCTCTGACTCTTTGAATCCTTCTTACGTGAGACATAACATACAATTAAAAACACCAAAATAATATTTTAACTTGTAATTCAAAATTCACAAGTAATCAGACTTCTTCATAGGCTTAACAACTTTGTCAAAAGAAAAGACACAGTCAGTCACATAAGAAGAGCAAGGTTTTGCTAACGTATTTGACCACGCCAACACATTGTTTTCTTCTGATGAAACTTGTGAAAGAATCCATGATAAGAATAATGGCGACAAATAGATTTGAAATTTCTGCTTGATGATAAAATCCAGAGTTTCAAATCAAGAGCCAGCTATACTCTTTAAGAATCAATCAAATGAAAGGAAGGGTAATGGCACAAGCAACAAGTTTAACGTTATCAAGAAAGGTTTAGCTCAGGTGGAAATATAAATTTCTCAACTACACAAGCAAGTTGATCCACCCAACTACAACAAAGGGGCTACAAAAGTAGTGTGTGTAAAGAGAGAAAAAAAAGAAAGGACAAAGAAACAGTGTTTTGCAAGTTTATCACTCAAACAAGCATATGAGTGTGCCAGTACTGGCTGAAAAAGACCAATAGTCCATTTTTTATATGGGTTGAGGTTTCAAAACTACCAAACATACAATGCTTTTAGTATTGGTTTAGGACTTAAAAATTAAAATGCATCTCTTATGCCTTTTACTAACGTTGATAGCAAGGTTATTAATAGCATATTCATTCCTTTGTTTCATGGAGAGATTAGCATAAATTGCAAAGATTCTAAGATTGAATTCAAACTTACTTTTCACTTTGCTAAACTAGCCTTGATTTCTAGGCAGAGACAATCACAATCTCAGTATACATGGGAAAATGCTCAACACATACTCACTTTCTCTTCCATCTCACTTTTAATACATTTTCTTATCCCTTTCATCTTTTCCTATAACATCACCAATCACACCTATCATTTTCTCTCTCTACCTTTCTTCTTCCTCTCTCTTCTTTCCACCTCAATCCAGCCCGTTTTGGGGTGGACATTTATCATTGCTCTTCGTTCAAGCTAAATGTCTTCAATGATTAGCAATTTACAGTTAACTGCTAAAGCATATTTCATATACCTTTAATGGAGGAGGTCCTTGTGCAGTGGATAGATAAACAAGGAGTAACTCTTTCTACTTTATCATTGCTCTTCGTTCAAGCCAAATGTCTCCAAACAATCAGCAATTTACAGTTAACTACTAAAGCATATTTCATATGCCTTTGATGGAGGAGCTCCTTGCACAGTGGATAGATAAACAAGGAGTAACTCTTTCTACTCATTTTTTTTTTGGCAGAAGAAAAATGCTACCAACACACTTCCTAATACTCTTTTAAAGACACTCCTTACTATTAGGCAAAACTTATATAGAGCTCACTAAATGAAGTGGAGCATGCTTATCTTGAATAACTCCTTGTTTGCAAATATTATTTCAAAATTCACATAGCTACATTTCTATGGTATACTTAATGATCTAGAATTCTACATACTTTCTTTTAACTTCCAATGTATGGTTTTTGGATCTCCAAACTCAATTACTTATTGAGACATATACCTCAAAAGTATATATTTTATGAGCAACAATATCTAAGCTATAAAAGGTGGTCAAAACATACCTAAAGAATTTCGGTGGCATAATTATTCTGCATATACAACTTGAGATTTGAGAATATTGGTCATCTCTATATTAGAAAATAATTATCTATTTAGAAAAAAAATCTATAGAAACAGGCGAATCAAGAACCTTTAAAATCTTCCCAAAATTCATATACAAGTACAGATGTCTAAAAGTAATGAAACTGTACAGTAGACTTTATAAAGTAAAATGCCTATATATGGGTGACAAGAAGCACGTGCCTGCAAATAGCACTAAAGATCTAATCAACATGACAATTATGTAACTTCCACCTACATGCCCCATCGAAGAAACTAATTTCTGTTGCTGATCAGATCAGATCATGCATAGAAAATCTCAAGTTCCAATATGATAGTGATTCAAATTCAGAGTCACACAAGAAGTTTGAATTCTACCGAATGCAGGATATACCATGACATATCATTAACCAGATGATAAATAATAATATACACACAGCTGCATCAATAGCTAGGACAATGCATACTTGGCGCCACCATTTCTTACGAATGTTTTGAGGGGCTGATCTCATCCTCATTGAACCCATATCCTTTTGCAAAGAGACTGATGCACCTGCACCACCTTGGCTTACACCATCCACATTGCCTGAATCGGCCCTTGCTCCTCTATCTGTAGATTTTCGATGCTCCTCCAACTCAACATCTCTCATAGCAATGACATGATCTTTTACTTTCTTCTTATCTGGCTTGTTAGATTTTCCCAATAACGGGGCTTTTGTTGAACTAGCACCTTCAATTTGTCCATTCAAATTACTTGGTGATGGAGACAGATCCACTTGAAAAGACAAGGAAGTTTCATCTCTCCAATTACTACTACTATGTGAAACACTCTCCAATGAAGTGATCAGACCGCGGATGACAGGAACCAGTTTTTCCTGAATGTAAATTGAATTCATGTTTGGCAAAATTCCTCTTGAACCTTTTCTAGACAGCTTTTTAAACTCGTCTCTAACATGCTCCAGAAACCGAAGAACAACCGGGTTACCAAGACCTTTATCAACAATTGTAAAGTAAACATACCCATCTTCCATAAAAAAACCAAAAGTCCTTTTACCTATTGTCTCAAAATACCACCTGTGGAAAGGAGGAGCCCTCTCCAAGCACAAGGCTGCGACATTCTCAGCTTCTTGGTCTCCACCACTATACACATTCATGACATTGTTACCCTTAGAAACACAGCAGTAATAAACTTTATTTTGAATTGAATCCATTGAAAATCAGTAAACAATAACCCTGATCAGATTTCAACAAAACTCCTCTACAATACCAGGCCAACAAATCAGAAAAAGTTACATCAAATTTGCTTTTATCTTGTTCTGTATCTCAAATGTTAACTTAACTTGACTGAATACCAATATCCCTTTATTGGAAAATCAAGCCGAAGTCTTCATAATGTTTCATCCCAACTGAAGAACATAAGCAGTCAAGATTTGGCAAAGGAAGAATCCGATAACCCTCAAGGAAAGAGACAAAAACCAAGCAAAGTGCAAGGAATTCTCCAGCTATGAAGTCAAAAACCTGCAGGGAACACCAAAATGAATCTTCAGCACCTGATTAGTGAGATGAACACAGATCTTCTTTTATTCAAGGAATAACTGCTGGTAAAGCAATAAAACTCAAAGAACAAAACAAAACCCATCAATTAAATTCTCAGATAACCCCATTAAATCTCTGAACCGAAGAAGATCACAAAGTCTACCACACCAATAATCGAAACACAAAAATGAATAAAAATAAAAGGAGAAACTTTAAATCTACTCTGACAAAAACAGAGGTTATGTACCTTAAAGGGTAGCAGCATTCACTCAGAACAACATCTGAAAAGAGGGTTAAAAAAAAAAAAACTCAAAATCTCCAGCTGAAGTCAAAGATCCACAGCATAAGAAAGTTGAAAATTTCAAAATAATAATAATAACATGGGCAAACCTATTTGTTTGGCCAAAAATGGGGTTATAAATCAAGCTGAACTAGTACCAGTTCCAATTAGATTTTATTTAAGTGTTTCAAAATTTTAAGCTTTTTTCCAAAATTGAAAGCATGGAAAGATCACGCCTGATGGTGATGCGTGTGTGGTTGTTAGGGATGAGATGAGATTGATTCATAAGAGAAGTGAGAGAAAGAAAGAAGAAGAAATTAGAGAAAGACGAAAATGCCACGGACAGGGAAGGCACAACACAACACAAACCGTGTAATGTGTGTGAATCTTAACATGCAATGTTTTCTGCTTTTGGTTTTACTTGCAAAATTTATTTATATAGAGTATATGGTAGCTGGCAATGAACGATAATATATAGATATTCTTTTTGGATTTGGTTTCCATAACAACAGTTGATTCAAAATTTAATAATTTAAACTGGACAAAGATTAGCGTGGACCACTTTTATAACCATAAGATTCATCACATTGACATAGCCATGTGGTGCACCCTCTGCACTAAATTCTTTCTTCTTCTTTCTCAATCGGATCCTCTCCCTCATCACATTCATCACATTATACAATTCAACTTAAGAAGACCCTCTGAGGAGGAATCCAATGCATCAATGAATAGCCAGAGGAAGAATTGGAGGGAGAGGGAAGAATTCAAACAGACTAAAGCAACGTCTCAATATCCAAAACCTCCTTCCTAACCCTCATTACAAGAGACCATGGAAAGGAATGGAAATAGATCAGAAATAAGTAATCACGAAGAAATAGGTAAGAAAATAAATATAAAAAAAAGTGTAAAGTAGTTTTTTTTAACAATGTAAAGTAGTGTTTAGTATATCTTATTTTTGTTTTTTTTCCTCTTTTAAAATAGAAACTAGATCAAACATCCTTTTGTATAAAAGCTATTAAAAAATATGTAGCTTATTTTTTTTAAAGAAATGATGAAAATAGAGAGCTTTTGTAAAAGTTAATGGGAGAAGCTTGAGTAAAGCTTTTACATTGATTCTCACCTTGAATTCTCGAATCTTGTGAACATATTTTATGTTATTTTTTTTATTAATTTGTTACATACTTGTAATGGGTTTAAAATATAGTTATTTAGTATATTTAAATTCATGTGCATTAGATATTTTGAAGTTTAATCCTATGCCCAAGCCCCTACTTAACAACCTACAAGGATTGGAGGATGGAACACATACAAACCCTAGACAATCGTCAACAAAAAATTGAAAACAATTGAAAGTGGAAAAAGAGACAAAATAATCTTTCTCGTGCTTCTTCTTCTTTTTTGTTAGTGAAAATGCAAGCTTTCTATTGTGAATGAAGAGGTTGTGGTCTTCCAAAAGCCTCTTCTCTATGAGTGGACGAAGTTGGTGGCTAACATGTCCTTTTGTTTGTTTATTCAAAGCTCCCTCATCAGCTGAAGTTGGATGCCACTGGGACAATAACAAGAAAATAATGAGGGAGACACCCAATATGCATCTTGTTCGTGTCATATCTGAGAATCTTCTAAGTAGAGCATAACCAATATGGTGTAGTGAAGAAGGTCCCTTCACGAATAAATATTGTGAGAGTTTTATCATCAAAATAAGTTTTACATTGCCACGTGCTTGATTTATCATATGTTTCTCCTTTGACTTGGTGTTCAACCATGGATATTGTCTACTAAAACCTGTTTGTTAATTAGTTAGTATAAGGGTTGTTATGCGTTAGTTTAAGTTTCTTGTCTTATTTCTGTTACAAATCATGAGGAATTAAATGTGGTGGTTTGAATCCTTTCGAAAAATTGCTCTGTAATTATTGGTTGCTTTGGCACATACTCTTCCACTTTCACTCTCTCTACGGGATTTATTGTAGGCATTTTTAGAGATCATATATTTTTCTCGAATTAATTTTTTTTATTACTTAAAATTAAAAAAAATGAGATAATACCTTATCCAAAATATGAGACTCAAATAAATTAAAATACACAGTCATTAAATTAATCCTACTCAACTTCATATTGTCCCTATTTAATATTGTCATAATAGAAATTTCAGAATAACAAACAAACAAACAAATTATGCTTATTAATCAATATTATGTTTGTTATAACATATATTTACTTTCCTATTTTTTTAAGCATTTATTGTAATGTTATATTTCCAATGATTAAAAAAGAAAAAAAGATGAAGATTAGATTACATTTTTTTGTAGAAAGCTAACAAATTCATCTTTAGATGTGTAGGAAATTGATAAATTCGTTCATGAATGTATCACATAAACTTTTTCAATAAAGATATAACAAATGAAAGTTAATAAATGAATAAATTTGTCGTATTTTTTTCATTTTTAATGACTAATTAAACTTTAAATTTTTATCTTTTGAAAATGAATTTATCAATACTTTACACATTCAAAAATAAAAATTACTATTTACGTTAACCAAATTATGTTTATAAAACGAATCATTTGGTTCAAATTTTTCAAAAATTCAAATCATGCACGTCTATTAATGACATATTGTCACTCTAAATATTCTTTTGAATATATTGTCAACTACTACTAGCCCATACCCATACTCCCTTTCTACCTATTCTTTAAAAAGTATCCCCCGTTGAACCCCTTTTTTTCTCTTCCTCAGTGAACCCCCCTACACCTCTTAGACCCCTCTTTTTTCACTTCTTCCGATCTCTTATAGGGTCTTCCTCTCCTCTATTCTTTCGCACTCACACCTATTCTTTCCGATGGTTCCATAGTTCCGTTGACGATGTTCCTTGCTTCCTCTCACTCGTAGGGACAGGTATGTGAGCAAACATAATCTTTCACCACTATAAACGTGAGTTTTCCTTCATCTGCACTTTGAAATTATAATTTTATAATTTCTTCCTTTGTGGTGTCTAACATGGAAGAAAGATAGGTGGTCATAAGTTGTATGTTGGCTGAGGTTTCTAATTCTTTCCTTATTCTTCTTGATAAAATTACAAATCATACTTCAACCAAAGTACTCAATAGCCATTGAGGCCTGAATCATTGAGGCTTGAATCGTTAACCTAGAGTTGGATTAAGAAATGAATGATCACACTTAAAGAAAAAAAAAAAACCATCACCAAAAGTTTTCTTTTATAATAAGGTGTATAGTAGATGAAGTTAGTGATAAACATATCTTGAAACATTATACAACATGAAAGAAAACACAAAATATTGTATACTATTGATGAAAACACAATAT
Source organism: Glycine latifolia (assembly GCA_013407115.1). Classification (NCBI taxonomy): domain Eukaryota; kingdom Viridiplantae; phylum Streptophyta; class Magnoliopsida; order Fabales; family Fabaceae; genus Glycine; species Glycine latifolia. Next base: position 40,082,507 of record CM023946.1, read on the forward strand.
TATATGATGAATATTAGGTGAAGATGGTTTAAAATTAGGATTTAAAGAATACTAAGATAGAATGAAAATAAGATTTTAAATAGGATTTAAAAAAGAACAATAATAGGATGAAAAATAAGACTAACAAACATGAATATAAGATAAATATTAATCTTGTCAATGATTTTTTTTTTGTATTTCTTGACAAGGATCTTAATTCCTATATGATATTTTATTGAAAAAGATATACTTATTCCAGAAGTATATCTCCAAAATTATAAATCATAGTTCCTGAGTTACATTTCCAGAATAAGTATATGTAATTCCAGAAATATATTTCTAGAAATCAAAAGGAGTGTACATCTTTAAGGAAAAATGGTATAATGGGTAGTTGAGAGGTAGAAAGGGGTAGGGGGGTGTACTTCGGGAAAAGTGTGTAAATAGCAAGAATTTAAAGCCCATGTAGCGTTGAAAAGGCATTGAAGTAAATAGACTATTGCTACTTGCACGCCCACTATTTGGACTTTTGATTTTTCTTCCAAAATAACCCCAATAATTCACTCCTCTAATTCCCTACCCCTTTGTCAATCTGCAACGAAATCATTGGAGAAAAAGGATTTTCTACCATCGAGCACAACAGCCATCAGTAACAGGGTAATGGGTATGCTATGTTGCAAATGATTCTCATTTCTAACATTCGGGAAAATTTGTCTCTGACATGTATGTAGGTTTAGATTGGTTGATTGTTATTAGTATTAATGCAGTTTTGTTTTTAATTGGATTGCTCATTTATTTATTGAAAAGTGATTTTGGAAACATATGTGAGAACATTACCTCATTTTGCTGCTCAGAATGCTAAGTCTGCAAGCGTGGTTTGGTTGGTTGTTTTGTTTCATTACTAAAGATTTCTTCTTCTTGCCTTCATTAATCAGTCTTATAATAACCAATTAATACAGAGAAAAAAAAGTTGTACCATTTTATTTTATTCATATATTTTAGATTGATTACTGAAAATCATATCCTATATTGTTATATTTTCAGTAATCAGTAGTAATACAGAATGAGTGCAAGCAGTTTGGTAGCAGAGGCAGTGTGGAAGGAAATTGAGTCTACATGCTCAGGTAAGTAACTTAATTACTTTCTATAGCTTTGAACTAAAGGTTTTAAATTATGGTTGCTGTTGTGGTTTTGTAGCAATCCTAGATAGACAGAAAATTGAGTATAAATGCTGCTAATGTGGTCTCAATTGCACTAATGCAGTTGTGAAAACCCAATAAACCTTTATGTGTGTTGTGGCTGCAATTGTGGTTTTGTAGCAATCCTTGATGTTACCGAAAAGTGCATATAAATGCTGCTAATGCAGCCACAATTGCAATCACAATGTGGTTGCAGAAACCCAATGTTCCTTCATGTTCTGGTTGCAATTGTGGTGTGGACTGTTTTTTAAAACTTGCTTTAAATTATTGACTCATGACCCAAGTCCCTCTTACTTTCATGTCACAGTGAATGATGATCAACTTTGGACGTAAGTCAATTGATTCCTATTCCCTTGTGTTTGTTTCCTAATCATTATTATCATGCATTGTGCTTCAATGGAAGTTCTGTGTTTTGGTCTCCGTGCAAAATGAAACCAGATTGCATTTCTTGTTTGGCAAGAACTTTGAGGGAGCCACTAGAATTGTTGACCAAAGAGGCGTCAGCAAGATATCTGCTCACCCCAGTGGAAGGTTTATCTTTCAGGTTTCACCTTTTGACCTCTCTTCCATTGCATTGAACAGGTGGAATGTTGCTTAAAAATCCGATGTATGATTTCAAAAATCATTTTTTACACACCCTACTGGCTCAGAAAAAGAGATATGGGAAGATAAAAAGGAGAAAAAAAGGGATAAATCTGATGGTTGATGTTAGTACATGGGAAGAGCGAAATATTGAAAGATGCAAGGTGGTTGTAAAATTTGGGCTGTGAAAAAATTTAGAGTTGAGATTGTTTATATAAGCTAAAAGTTGACATTTTTAAAAAATATATAAATTTTTTAGGGTTTGCGTTACAACATTGAGAGGGTAAAAGGTTGTTGGACAACTAAAGTGGGACAACTTTGTTGTCCTCTTTGATTCTAGGAGAATATTTGAGATAAATGTATATGAAAAAGATAAGAAGAGATCATTGGATACAGTGTCAATTATTTGATGTTCAAATAATGAATGCTTTGACTTTTGAGAATCTAAGGAACCATTCATTTGTTTGATATGGATTATGTTTTCATTCTCCAACTGTTTAGGTTACAGGGGAATCCCGAAGAAAAGACCAGTATCTGTGTTTTGCTGAAAACTTTTGCGCTTGTTATTCGTTCTTCTATGATGTTGTCAACAGAGGAGAACAACTTTGTGTAAGGCTACATACTTGTTTCATCATATTCAGTTGATTATTAACGTTCTTATTACTCTAGTACTCAAGTATAAAATGTGCACTGTGTGGGTTTGTTCCAGTGTAAACATCAACTAGCTGCAAGACTTTCTGCATCTTTGGGATCTTATGTTGAAGTTAAGGTGTCTGATGAGGAGCTAGCTGTGTTACTATCCAAAGTATAGCCCTTGCTATGAAGAACAATTTGTAATTTTTTTTTAATATTGGTTTTATGGAGCAAAGAACATATCATTCTTAGATTTAGTTAACAGTGATGATCTCAGGTCAAGTAACATAAAGAAAATAATGCTTTTCGCTACCTTAACTTTTTGTCATCAACTCATCATCAATATTATTGTTAGCTTTTTAATAAAGGAAATTCTAGCAGGTTTAAATTATATAGGAAGAATTTGAACCAGCAAACTGAGCATTACCAACAAGGACAAGAATAAAAAATAAAATTAATTCATATAAACACATCTTAAGACTAATTGAAGTAAAGTAAAACAAATTAGAGCAAACTAAAATAAACTATATGTGGGATCTAAATCAAATAGACACACGTCCTAATAAACTATCCTCATGGGGGATTAGAATTGGAGAATGGACTTATGTTGGTTGGAGATGGAAGTGAAATTGGAGGCGCAGGTTTTATAGTTGGGAGGAAGATGAGTTGCATCAGTTACGGCTTATTTGATCTTGGGAAACATTGACAAGAGAAGTACCAGATTCTTGGACTTGGAATAAAACTTCAGATGGGAAATTTTCGGTAGCATCAACATATGTTTTGGTTAGTGAAGGTATGACTGTTAATTCATATCAGCATTAGTTCATATCAAATAGCTTTTGGAAATGTGTTCTTCCTTCCAAACTTCTGGTTTTTTCATGGAAGCTTTTGTGGTAAAGACTACCAACTCGTGAGGCTTTACAAAATAGAGGAGGGGTGTTTGTTGAACAACCTGGTTGTGTGTTCTGTGAGTTCGATCTTGACACTTTAAATCACATTTTTGTGCAGTGTCAGTTTTCTCAGCAGGTTTGGAATGCTATTTTTTTATGGTTCAAATTAATTTGGTGCAACATCATTACATTCAATTTGAATCTTTGTTTAGAGGAAAGAAGCTGCGAAGGGTTAGATTTCTTTTATGGCATGCTACATGTTGGTGTTTATGGTTGTATCGAAATTCTGTAATTTTCAAGGATAATTTCTTTCCTGATGTGCAGAGTGTGGTTTATCGTATTCAGAGAATTTCTTGGACCTGGATGAAGTATAAGGGACATGGTTCTAATTCTCTTTCTTTTGCAAATTGGTGTACAAGTCCTTTATTATGCTTTTAGCATTTGCTAAGCCGGTGGATTGTACTGTTTTTCTTTTTTGTTGAGATGTTTTACCTTGTAATTTGCTGTTATTGGGAATCACACATCGTGCCCTATTAATAAATTTCTTGATTTGACTTTAAAAATAAAAAAACTATCCAACATAAAACAAAACAAACTAAAAAGTAACAACAGATCCTATGCGTGAGTTTTGAACTTAAATAGACACTTGAAAAACATATTTTCCGGAAAAAGATTATGAATGAGACTAGATACCACCTGGTAGACCCTCTTCCAGTCACATTCGGTATGTGCTGAAGCTCATAGTGTCCAATGTCAGGAGCCTCTTTGGTTGACTTTTTCTTAGATAGAGAACAATTTATCCATAAAAAGTGTGTTCGGATGGGCAAAAGTAAAAACAAATGAAGCACTAAAAGCCATTTGCGGTGATGCTTTAACATAGTTTCGATTTTTTTTTTAAATGTGTTGTATTAGGATTTTAAAAGAGCATGAATATTGAAAATTATGTAAGAATATTATGATTTATCAGATTTTTTTATAATATTTTTATGACAGTTTGAATTTTAATATTTTTATATTATAAAAATTTAAAATATTTAATTTTTTTTATAAATTTATAAGATTTAAAAGAATTACGTGAATTTTTAAAAATATTTAAAATTACAAGAATTATTGAAAAAATAATAACAAATGATGAGTTTAGAATAAAAAAAATAAAATCAAAATAATTATTTTTTTAATTATCATAATTATTTCATAATAAATCTAATAACATATTTAAATGAAATAGTAGTGAAAATGAAATATTAATAAAAAAATTACCAGAGTTATGTGAATAACTAAATTAAAAATAAGTCACAAAAATATTACATCAAATTAGTAATAGAAGTGAGTATTTTTTGACTATAACATTTGCAGTTGCAGGTTATTCATAATTTCCAATGAACCGAATGTTTGAAAGATTTATTGGAAATTATTATCAAGAGTTTTAAACTAAATATAAATGTTGATATAATTTATTTTAATAAAGTGGAAAATGTTAAAATTAGTAAAGATATTTCAGAGAGAATGAGCGTCTACATGGTGCTTGGTGCACTTTTTCTGGTAATTTGATGATTAGAAAATTATCATAATTCCTGTATTTGTTATGCCTGTATGTTAGAGCAGTATTTTTCACTGTATTGAGGTATATTTAGCTAGATCGGCCCTCGCAAGTAAAATGTTTTGCACATGCTTCTCTTATTTGGCTGCAAAGAAAACTAAGTAAATTGCCAATCATAATTGCATAACGAGGGGTTCACAAGTTCTTTGCAAAAAAAGTGCCGTTTAAACAGGGCTAATGTTAATCCATATGCTTCATCACGAAACTGAAATGATAAACATTGATTCAAAACCTGCCTCAATTAACATACTATCACAGAAAGATCGAGCTATAGTTGACAAAACTGATAACACAATCCTAAAGCGAACTTAATCTGACTAAACAATTGCCTGGGACTTGTTAAGGATCACTCCCTCATATTTCACCTGGAACCACTTCATAGCATCCTCCTTTGTGACACGGTGCTGAATTCCAACCCGGGACTTGCACCTGCGGCGACGTCCAACACGATAGCCAGGACGCTCCAGAACAACAAAGAAATCCATTCCATAAATACCAGTTGAAGGATCATACCTGAAGCAGAGTCAACGGTCAAAGAACCAATGTGTAAATTGAAATCTTCATATTCAAAGAAATTGAAAACATAATCAAATATATATGAAGGGAAATTACACAAAAATTAGTTGACATAACAAGGGAATGAATCCAAGAGGGAAAGACTTGACAATGTCATTTAAAGACATGTAATTTGCAAAACCAGCTAATCAATTAGACATAACATCACGCCTAAAAACAAATTAACAAATCAACCTAACTAATGCAATTCCTGCTTTCTCAAAATCATCAAGCCATAGAAAACATATTTTATATAAGCACCAAAGTCCAAAACAAAAGGAAAATTCTGAAACTCCCATATTTATAAACCAGTTAGCATTTGGTTTAAGTCAAAACTGCAGTGTGCACACCACAAACCATATCAAATAATCAGCTTCCCTTAAGTCCTAAAATGTTTACCTTGGGAAAAAGTAAAAACAACAGCATAAAAATCCAATACTTCTTCACACTTACTTGATTCCCAAATCGATATGCTCCTGAATACCAAAGCCGAAGCAACCAGTATCACTGAAATTCCTTCTGAGAAGTTCATATTCCTTAACCTTCAAACCACTTTCCAAAAGTTGCATTGCCTTGTCACCTCTGACAGTGACATAGCATGCAATCTTCTCATTTCTTCTAATCCCAAAGGAACGAACAGTGTACCTTGCTGTCAAAACCAAGCAGAGGAAAAACATTTCTTACCAATCAAGAGTGAAAAACAGCCAAATATATACAACATACAATAACCATTATTGTAAACTAGAGGTAAAGCAAGTAGTACAATTTAAAATTCTTAAAACAGAGCAATAGACAATGCTTTCCGTATTCTGGACTAGCATACAAGGTTTAAATTAAATTAAGCAGGAAAAAAGCCATACAATCAAGATATATCAGAATCCTCATTTTCAGATCTTCCATGAACCTCGGAATCAAGTTTCTGAAGAAAAAATTACTTTTAAATGCACTTCCATGAAGTCCACCACTACTGTGACTATAACCACAGAACAGGTCCACACTTAATCATTATATTTAACAAAAAATTAAAAACTTAAACTAAGATTTCCACCCTATTATCAGACCTTTGAGTCTTCACAATGCAATTAAAAAAAAAAACGATCTTTCCATTGAAAACCCTAAAACAAACTACCCTAAACCTTGGGGATTCTTCAAAATCACTTCAGCAGCAATCTATATTTTAAGAAAAAGATAGAATCACAAAAAAATGATCAACAAAAAGTTTCAATGAACACAGATGTGAGATTTATGTCCATTAACAGCATCACTGAACTGCCCATTTAGAAAATTATTGAGAACCAACCTTTGGAAAACACTGGGGTTTGGCCACTAAGTTGTTCCAACACCTGCAAGAAGAAAAACATAAATTAAAAATTTTTTAAAAAAAAAAAAGCGGAAGCAATGAGGAGTGAAGTGAACCTTGGCGGCTCTGGTGAGACGATCTCCACTCTCGCCAACAGAAATATTGAGGACGAGCTTCTGCACTTTTATCTCCCTCATTGGGTTCGAAAGTTTCTTCTCCGAAGCCTGAAATCAAGTTCAATCCAATTAAAAAAAAACCATAAATTAAGAAAACAAAATGTAAAGATAATTAGAGTTTGTGAAAAGAGTTAATTTTTTTATTTCGAAAGGAAAATGAGAAGGGTTTACCATTGTTGCAGCGGCAGAGTGAAGAGAAGAAGCGTTAATGACAAAAACCCTAATCAAACAAACAGGTGAAGGACTTTATGACTATAAAGGAGAACCACGACGTCGATGGGCTTTTTGTTCACGCTGTTGTCAATTTGGTTGCAAAGGGCCCAATAAGTTTTGGAAAATACTATATCCGTTCCACTTCTTTCTAAGTCCACTCTCCTTTTATTTTTATTTCTAACAAAAGTACCCTTACCTTCTGTTTGGGCGAGGAATTTCAAAATTTTAGGATATTTGGATTGTCTGAAATTTGATTTTGTTCATTTTTCAAATGTTTTGTTAGAAAAAATCAATTCAAATTTCTTTATATGCAAATTTTCATTTTTATATTTTAAATAGATGAAATTCTGATATTAAATTTTATAGAAAATAAACACTATCTAATTTTTAAATATTTAATTAAAAATATTTTAAATGCTTAACAATTTAAAAATAGAAATATTGATAAATTTTGACAAAGGATTTTTTCGGCCACACAACCAATGATGTTTTTAGGCTGACATCAATCAAGATTATTTTTTTATCGACATTGACTAGGTTTTTTTTACCGACATTGGCCAAAACTATTTTTTAACCAATGTTAGCTTTGGTTTTTTTGATTGACATTGGTTAGAGCTATTTTTTAGTCGACACCGGCTAGTATTTGTTTGGCCAATGTGTGCTAAGATTTTTTTGCCAACATCCAAAAATGTTATTTTGATCAACGTCAGTTAGGGTTTTTTTGGCTAACTTTGAATGTATTTTTTTTTACCAACATCAGTCAGAATTATTTTTTTGCTGATATCGACTAAGGTTTTTAGGCTAACATTGGTTAGTTTTTGCAACCGACATCGACCATGACTATTTTTTTAGGTGACATCAATTAGGATTTTTTTTTACCGACATCAACCATAACTATTTTTTAATCTACATTGAGTAAGATTTTTTTGTCAACATCTGCCATATCTATTTTTTAGCCAAGAAAACAATTTTACTTCATAAACTTTGTTGAAGAGAAGGCCAGTGCAAAAAACATATTTTCTAAAAAAAAGATTTTGAATGAGAATGGATGCCACCTGATAGACCCTCCTCTTCCGGTCACATTCAGTATATGACAAGAGAAGCTGAGATGCTAAGGTTCATAATGTCCAATGTCAGGAGCCTCTCTGGTTGACTTTTTCTTAGATTATCCATTAAAAGTGTGTTCTAATGGGCAAAAGTAAAAACCGATGAAGCACTAAAAGCCATTTGTGGTGAAAGTGAAAGTGAGTATTGTTTTACTGAAACATTTGCAGTTGCAGGTTATTCCTAATTTCCAATGAACTGAATGTATGCAAGTTTTATTGGGAATCATTATTCAGAGTTTTAGACTAAATATAAATATAAATGATATTATAATTTGTTTTAATAAAGTGTAAAAGGTTGAAAATAGTAAAATAAAATATTTCAGGAATAGAGTGAGCATCTACGTGGTGCTTTGGTGCACTTTTTCTGGTATTTTAGTGATTAGAAAATTATCATAATTCCTGTATTTGTTATGCCTGTATCGTATAAATTTTTTCTTCAAAAAAGAAGAAGAAATTTTCAATTTCTTTTTTCCTTAATTGTTAACTTCTCTCGTCATCTTTAAATTTATTATTTCTTCTTCCATTGGATGTTATCAACTTTGCACATTATTCCTTAAAATGATCTGATTTTAGCAGCACAGTTTTTGTGCATCTCAATTAAAATATTTTTTTTTTAATTTCTTAAAAAATATTTTAAGAACACCAATCCTTCAAATATTAATATGAAAGAGATAAGGAGTGAGGGGTAGGTGGGTGGATGAAGTTGTCTTGCTGTTATATGTGACGACATAAAACTTTTAGGTCAGTGTGATGTACCATGTAGCGTAAAGCATAGTAAATATATTGTATAATAATTACTATAAGTTACATTTTTGTGTGAAAGGGCTAGAATTATAAATGATGCACCACTAACTTTGTTGGGTGCAGATAAGATAACATCTAGACTTAACCTTGTAATTTTGGTGAATGAAACATTAGCGGATACCGGCAAAGTATGCCAAAGGTCCAACAAAAGCAGCATTGATGTAAGTTGCAGGCTCAGAATGACTGTAATCACTGCGATCATCTGGAAATCCGTCATTTTGGTTTGGACCTCCGACTATGGCTCCAACCAATATGTTAGGATTAGGATTCATTGAATGGAAAAATGGGTTGAAACCTCCATCACACCCTATGCTTTGTGGATGAGCTGCCATTGAAGGCAATGAAGATCCTCTGTGGTGAACTCTTTTGGGAAAGTATGGACCATAGCCTACCATGTAAGACATTCTTAATGGGTTTGCACCTAATATGTAGTCAACCTGAAATTTTACAATATTTTTTTTTGTCAACCATGGAATAGACAATATTCAACTTACAATGGTACAACTAATGTGACTTACCTGTCTCTTAGCAATGCTCCTTAAGGTGTTTGGAGTGACCAAGACATTGCCGCAGTTAAATGTGTGCTTTGTAGCTGACATATACTTTGAATAGGTTGTAAGCAAGAATGTTATAGATGTCACATACTGGAGGTTGCTTTCAGGAAGCTTGTACATGAGTCCCCCTGCCCATGCATAAAAGTACCACATACAATTAGTGCCTTTTATAATACTTTTAAAGCACTTCAAAGTAAATTTTTTGATCGTGGATGCAAATATTTGTCATATTTCCTGTATATCAGTAATGAATGACTTAGATTGACCCAGCTGTGTTTTGAAAATTCAGTTTTGATGTTGCCTTTACCTTGTGTATATTGTGTACTTGAAGAGGGAGAGTTGGGAAGGATCTTGCACATAAAATTCTCAGCTTCTTGCTTGTATTGATCAAAATTCTTATCACCATTCAGCAATGCTCTCTGTAGTAGCAATAAACAAATAAACCCACTGAGTCAGATTACCATCATGCAAACAACTTGACTCTTCATATTTTTCAATGCTGGCACATGATCAATATGATAGATATACCCTGGAGAGAAGGACGTGTGCACCAGCATATTTGTTGTCCCAGCTGAAGATATCTGGTTGATCATCAGCTCCCAAGGACTTCATCAAATTATAGTAGGAAACAGCATTTGTTGCTCTGAAAAGCCATGCAGCTCCCCACAACAGCTCATCCTGAAAATTAATTAAGCTTATTAAGACAACACATTATATTTTAGTAAATAGTTTTATGCATTGTTAGTTTTCATAGATTTTACGGTGTCATCTAATCACATATTATTTAATGTTGTTTATGATAAATTTATTAATTTTTTTAATGATTATTTAACACTGTGAAAACAATTACCCCCACAAGATACTTTTTTTTTTTACTTATATATGATAAAAAAAAAGTTTTTTACCCCCATAAAAAAGGTTTTGCCCTCATAGACAATATTTTTTAGATAAATGTAAAAAGTTATAATTAAGAGATAAAAAAATTGATACTAATTTTGTCATTTTATTCTTCTATTTTTTACCATTTTGCTCATATAATACTAAACACATAGTAAGTCAAGTGACATAAATAAATATCTTGATCCAATTGTAATTTGTAAAAATTTATATAAGTAATTTGAATTTTTTATCATAAAATTATGAATTAAGTAAATATTTATAATTTTTTTTTTGTCTCCACTACATAAATTTTCTTGATCTGCCCCTATTGACACCGAAAGTGTATAGAAATTTAGAAAATGGATTTTACCTTGAAACCGGAATATGAGCAATAAAATGGGCAAACAGCTGATCCAAGTGAATGACTATAAGAACCTTGATACTGCAAAGCAAAGTGGTAGACCTGTTGGGCAGTTCTTAACAACTTGTTAGAGTATGTTGGGTCAACCCTTCTGAAAACAATAGATGCAGCAGCAAGTGCAGCAGCGGTTTCAGCAGCCACATCAGAGCCAGGGTTATTGGGAGAGACCCAATAGACAGTTCTGACAGTGTCCATGTCCTCTGGCCTCTCCCAGCATTTGTGGTCCACATTTGGGTCTCCAACACCAACATAGAGCCTACCAGGTGTGGATGTGGCACACTTTAGGAGGTAGTCTGTGGCCCAACGAATTGCAGCTCTTGCCTCTTTTATTTGGTCCCCCATTCTCTTTCCATATTCAATTGTGGCCCATGACAGCATGCTGGTTGTGTAGGCCATTGGAAAGTTGAATTTCACATTGTCTCCTGCATCATAATACCCTCCACTTAAATCCACCTGCCATACAAAGTTTGGATATGTTATTTGTAAGACACTTCCTTGTTAAATTGGATGTAATGTAAGGGATGATTTCTTTTATAAGGAAGTTTAGAATTTTTTTTATTCGTAAGAATCAAAGACAGATATAAAAAATTTACAATAATTTATACATCATGTTCAACTGAATGACAAAATGATCCTTTTAGTAAAGACTTTTAGAATTGGATAATTATATGTTGAAATGTCACAAACAAATATTAAGATAATAATTATAAGTCTAATTATGATATATTGTCCATGTAAGAAATTTTATAATATCAACTAATTAGAAAATGTTTTGGATATAACTTTTTAAAGTAAGTATAAAAGTCAACAATTTCAATTATATAGAATAATCACAATTGGATAACGGGATTAACATTAAATTCTAATAACTATTGACCAATTTTTAAGTACACTTTGACAAGATAATTATAACCATGTGACTCAGCTAGACACTGTTGAGAATTTGAGATATTCACCACAAGGCTAAAGAAACAAGTGAGAAGATATTTTTTGTTTGACTCACCCAATTAATCAACTGATTTCATTCAAGCATTTTAGTGTTTACAACTTACTTATATAGCATTAGTTGATAAAATAGACTCAACAAACTTCTAATCGAACAAAAAAAAAAAAGACTAAGTGCATGTTTGGAAAAACATTGAATGAAACGTAACGAACATTCATTCTAAAGCATTCCTCATATAGGGTTGCCTTGGAAAGCATTAAATCGCTGACGGACGTTGAAATGCTTACACAAACAAGCTCTAAAGAAACTAGCATCAAAGCAGAGTAGAAGAGTATATAAAGGAACAAGGAGATGCCCTTTTACTAAAACCTTAATTAAAATTTCACTACTAAAACCTACAAGTAGTACCAAATTCAGCAAAAACAAGACCATTCTAATACCCCTTTCACCATGCATAAACTGAACCAACAAAAAGAAGATAAGCACGAATATGAAAACTATACTAAATACAAATACTCTTAATACATTGAATCTCCTTTCACATAGATAAAGAAAAATGGTTAAGATGGTCTGCTACCTCATTTTGTTGAGTTAAAACAAGCAAACATAACAAGAAAACAAAATGAAAAATGAAAAAATTAAGAAATGAAAGGGAGAAAAAGAGATTGTTACATTGGCAAGGCGACCATCAAAGAGGCCAGAATTGGATCTCCATTTGATTTGTTGGTCAGAAGGAAGCCTTCCTGACCTCTGCCCTTGGAAAAACAATAAGGATTTAGCCAATGCTTCTCTGTAGTTTGGGTTGCATTGAACATTGCCCACAAACAACAATGTGAGGAGGAACAATAAGAAGACCAAGGAATTTCCCATGCTCACTTTTTGTTACTTTGTTGCAATAAAGTGCTTTGCTATGGAATTTGTTGGTTGAAGCAAATAAGTTATATGCTGCCCTTTTTATAATAAGCTAAGGAGAATCAATCACTTGGCGTAATTCAAGGCTTTCAATGACCAAACTAAAGAGACATATATAATATAATAAAATAATAACACTGTTTTATTGACTTCCTTAACCGTTTCAATTGAGAATTTGAAAAATCTTTTGCATGGAGATTTTAAAAGGGCGAGTAAGATGCAAGCATTATTTCCACATTTACTATAAGACAGTTTGAAACGGTTTTTGCAACTATCCCTGTATTGTCACAAATTTTGTCGTGATTAATGTTTGTTTTTGAAGTTATGATAACAAAATTTTAGCTGAAAATTGAATGAATATCTTGTAAATTTTAATTATAATGGTATAGATGCACGCACAAAATAGTGTAACGGGAATGCTTAAGAGTACAAAAACAAGTTTCGTGTTGTCTTGTCAAAATTCGTATCAAATGTAGTTCGTATAAAATTACAATGTTTATGCTAAAGAATTTAAAAACCTTGAGTGTAAACTTTTTATATATAATATCAACTAATTAAAAACTACCGTGTGTTTGGTTTTATGTTGCTTAAGTCTTTAATGTAGATCCGATCCATTTTAAAGCTATTTTCATTAAGTTTCACTTTGATGAATATTGGATACAAATTGAAATGAGCTTCAAAACATGTTATAAATATAATTTTAAGTAATTATCATAAAAGTTGAATAATGACATTGAAAATAATAAGTGAAATAATTCATTTTTACTAAATATTAAAAATAAATTTCTAAAGACTTCTAATGATTAAATTTTTTAGTATTAAATATTTAGTGTTAAAAATAGAATGCATTAATTTCAATAACAAAGACTTTTCAATGACTCGATAAACAATAAATATAGATTATGAAAAAGTCTCCCATTTAGAAATCACATTAAATAATTGTTAAAAATAAAATACATTAATCTATTACTATTAATAAAGACAATTACTTCTTTGGTGTACACATTTTTTTATTTCTAAATTATTCTTTAATTTATATAATTATTTTATTTTCTTCATAAACCTATGTAACTCCTGTCACTTTCAGAAAAAAATTACTATCCGTACTTTCTTTAAGTGCTTTTTCTTTTTCTTTTTTAAAAATAAAGATAAAGGTAAGAAATGCTTCTTTTTCAACTAGTTATTATAATAAAAACTTTTCAATTATCTACTAAACATTTTATCTCTCCCCCAAAATGATGTTTAAGGTTTTTTGTTACATATTAAGAAATAAGTATTCAAAGAGAATTAGTATTTATTAGGGAATAATTTTACTAAAATATCTTTATTCTCTTTTTAAATAAATATATTATTAAGTATTTCAAGACCAAAACATTTATTAGAGAGCAAAATTGAAATAGATGTTTAAATATCTCATTAAAAAGTGAAAATATTATTCAATTTGAATTTTATTTAAAGGCTAAAACTCCAGTCAATTGCACAAAAACTTCATTTTTTTTATTATATAAAAGCTTAATTAAACCAAAATAACAATAATAACAGTAAAATACCACTAGCCAAATACTGTACCATTTAGCATTACTTTTGAAAAATAAAATACAAAGATGAAGAAACCATTATATCACATCTTAAACATGATAGGACCACATGACAATGTAGGGCCATTAGTTTCAAAGTTTTCAAAACACACATGACCTAATCCTCTCATTATGTTCCTCATGTGATTAGCTCATGCTCCATCATAACAAACGCATGTGTCCTCAAATGGCTAAAACTTGTTTGGGAAAACAGTTTGTAAAAGTTTAAGTCAATCCCAAAAATTAAAAGAGCAAGGTCCCTAATATTCCTCTCATCGGTTTAATGTTTTTCTCTTTTTTTGTCAAAATTGACATGAAAAGAAGAGGCGTGAATGGCGCCATTTGGAGGGTTACACAAAAATGGGCCTCGAATCGCGCTAAGCAAACGGCGCCGAATTATGGATTCAAAAGGGATTAATTAGCATAGTCACATTATCTGATTTCTTACTTTTGTGTTTTGCTTTCAAATGTTATTGTGCTTTACTTGGTATTACCCAAACCCTATATTCTTTCTTCCTATCCTTTTGGCCCAAGACTTTGAATCTCCTCTTTCCACGATTTCAAGTTATTTAGTTCAATACATATTTTGTCGGACATGCATAAAAATAAAAGCAACCCTTGCAAAATGGGATGAACCATCTCCCAGACCAATATGTAGGTAGTTTAAAAATTTTGTTGTATTTTGTACCAAAGAAGCATTACACTTCATGCATATTACTTAAACTCTTCATCACTAATCCTATATTTTAGTGGCTTACACGGAAATAAGTTTTGAATAATAACTTCTATTATGATAATCAATATTTCTTCGCTAAATTTTTTTGCAGTATAAATTAATTTGTAATACTTTGAAGGAAAAAAAACGAAAGCTAGTTTGTAATAAAAAACGAAGCTAATTCATATGAAACAGGGAAATCCTTAACATACTTCTAAATATTTTAACTTCGATAAGAACTTCTTTTTTATATTTTTTCCCCTGTTTTTGATATAACGCTTTCAGTCCACATATTTAAAATAAAAAACAACCCTTCAAATCTCTGCAAAAAATTGTTAAGTAAACCTTCTAGTCAAATTAGATGTAAAGCAATATACATACTTCAATCAAAGTATAAAAACAATTATTTAAGTTAAAAGCCGTTGACATACAGACAACAAATAGATAAAGGGAAATTGATGTAGTTTTCAAAATTCAAAGATAGATGTGACTTGTGAGTTAAAATTGTGAAATTAATTTTGTTTACAATTTATAAAAGACTTGAAATTAGAGAGTATTGTATACGTTTTTGGGAATAGAATAATTAATAATATCATGATGTAGAGAGTCTACCAGTCCAAGCACAAAGAAACGTGTATTTTGTTCATTCACAAGACAAGTTTGAGTATCGATGCATGAATATTGTGAAAATGATGTCTACTACGTAATAACAAAAATCAAAAAACTGTTATTAACAGTTGAATATGTGTGTTTAATTCGTATATTCCATGAATCTGGGCAAAGTGGGTCGTGCACGGAGATTGCATAAAGAAAGGCTTTTGAGTTTGCTTTCACCAGTGTTCTACGCTAACATTTATACGCCATAAAAATATATAGGTGATTGATGGTATAATGTTATAAAGAATAATTCTTTTAATTGAAAAGATACTTCATACTTAAACATACCCGAGACACTATAATGATCTTCTAAATATTTTATACATCAATTATGTTCTTCGATAGATGTGAAAAGAAATGTTGTAAGATAAGTTTGATATGTTGCGAGGTTAAGGTATATTATTAAGTAATACTCGCGAGTAATTTCTTGTTTTAATCCTTTAGTTTAGAAATTAAGGAGAATCTTGGAGGACTTTATTCCTTTATCCCTTAACACGAGAGATATGGTTGTGATATTTATTGACTTTTAAAAGATTAACTATTTATTTAGTGGGTTCACAATTAAGTTCCTTCAAATATGAAACAAGTATTTCAGAATATTTGTACAAGAGATTAGCTTGGGAGTTCTAGTTTGGCAATGTATATGATAAAGAGAGTATGCATCGGGTCGTTATGTTGCTATTCTTACTTTGTAAGGTGAGATAATTAATATGTAGTGTTATACACATGTAATGGTTTAAGAAGGATCATCAGATTTATCTATCGTTAGTGTTAGTACTGGTGGTTCTCTCAATAAATGAGAGTATGAGACTACTATAAGGCTATAATATTGGGTCACTATATAATGTCAGATCAAGCCTATTAGGGTTCATCATGAAATATCTATGAACATCAATTTAAAGTAATGATTATTTTGCATTGGCAAGGACCAAATTTATGTAAAAAATAAATAAATGACCAACTTGGTGCATCATTTGGGTTTAAACCTGCAATTCCAATTTAAGTTCTCATTGAACTTGGTGGTTTGTTTAATATGGAAATTTGGAATGAAAAAAGCTTGCTCTAGTCCAAGAAGAAAAGCGGACCAATTGCTTCAATTGAATTTTATTCAATTATAAAATGAAGCAAACGATTTTTCTTCATTTACAAATTCCTTACTTGATAATAAAATCAGCTCAAGTGCAAAATTGCCCAGTTTAATGTAAATAAACTTCTTTGAACATCTGCAACAGAAGCTATTCCTTTGATCATATCTGATAGGATAATTCTGATAGACACCTTTGTTGGCATTAGTGAATGTTCAATGATCTAATAATCATGATCGTGTACAAATCCTATATGAACTATATCACATCAAAAAACTATTATGAACTTCCAACTGTTATGAAAGTTTGTACAAATACTGTCAACATCCTATCATTACTCTACTCATGTACCACAGAAACAGATGTACATGTACAGGTACAAGGTATGGGGGATACAGACTTTGCGGATTTATAGAAGAATTCAATTCAGGATGATTTCAGATCAAACCAAAATTGGACAAGCAACTGAGTCATTTTGAATCAGAATTATTTCCCACCTCACAAGAGTATTCAGGAGGCCTGCAGCTAATTTATACAGCAGAGGCTCCATTGCTCCAATACATAATAAATATTTTTTATTATCCATCCAAGCCTACATGAAGTAAACAAGAGCACCACACAGCTACAACCATGACATAGGGAAGGATTATCTGTCTCGTCATCATAGAAGACTTTTGGGAATAACCGGCCTTTACTTCTGCTTCACTTTTGGGAGTAATCAATCAGGCTTTACAGGAACTACTTCTGGGAGTAATCAGCTCTCACTTTCTGCTCCATAGTTTGGTTAAGGAAATCCTGAACTTCATATAGTGCAGGTTCCTTTGTAGCAGTAGCATGCAAAACCTTCTTAATTGCTAGACATCTGCATAGAAAGAGACATAACAAATGCGTAAGTTTTTTTAGTTCATTTTAACTGAATGCTCACCATACATTTTAACAACCACCTATGTCCAAATACTTTACGATTGATCACAATCCTGAGCTACTTTGGAACTATCCCAGATTTAGGAATGGATTTTTTGTAAATATTAAAAAAACTGTTAAGCATTTTCAAATACCAATACATGAATCTTTCAGTTATAATCCAAGGTCCAAACTCCAAACATAATTCAAGTCAAGCAAAGTTCAACCGAAAATAATAAAAAATTGTAAGATTGAATCAGGAACATGAATAGAAAAAGGAAATTAAATGGAAAATTGAATCGAACCCGAATCAGGAACTCTGGTAAGCAAGATTAATCATTGCCAGCAGGTTCTGCAAAAGTTGAATAGAAGTCATGGTTGGGAAGCTATGGAGGTTGAGGACATACAGCTGCGGAGGGCTGGAGGCTGATAAACCCTACCAAATGCACAAAAATGAAATGTGGATAGAGAAATCAGAGTTGTTTGGGGATAAGTTATTTTAAATGCTCTGAAAAATCAGCTGAAAACTACTTAAGATAAATTTGAAATTTTAGAACAATCTGATAGGCATGACCACAAAAGAGCGTCAAACTGGATATGAGAAAAGGTAAATGCAGCAACTAAAAGTGAAAAATTGGCTCGAAATATGTGACATGCATTAAAAATATCCATTGGTAAGATCTAACATAACTACACAATTTGTTAGATAGAACATAACACAAAGTAGAAAACATGGTGTAGTACCCCACAAAGAGAGAGAGAGAGAGAGAGAGAGACACCTGAATCTCTTAGAGCCGTGCAGTTGCTCTTCCACTGTTATATGGGTCTGCAATACTGGCCAAAGTTGGATTATCTTCACTTTCACTTTTTCGGTAGGCTGCATTTTGATTTGTAACTTTTGTGCAAAGGTAAGATAATGACTGCAGCCATGAAACCAGTGTGGGTTTGCGGACAACATCATCAGAATCAGCCACTTGTGAATATAACTCATTTAAAACAATGTTTTGTGCATCTCGTGGTAACTTAGTTATCAGCTGTGCCAACAGTTTCATCAAGTCGGGCAAGACCTAAAAAGTAGTAAAAGAGGCTTGCATAGTCAAGTTTTTAAAGACTATTTAATGCATATGGAATGATACAATTTCCAAAACATCAATTTTATGCACTTACACATTAAATGGATTATACTTTTTAACAGACTGCCCAACTTAAAGGCACGTACCATCTTTGGGTTTTGGAAGGTATATATTGCTTAACATTAAATGATGTTGCAAAAATCATGGTACAATTCAAAGCAGTCGATCATAATTAACAACTTACTTGTATATCAATGAGGAAAACTAAGCGTAAAAGCAAGTCCATTAATTTCTTGCTTGGTTCTGGCTCTCCTTGCCACTTCTTCCACGCATCAGCCTCATAAGTGAAAACTTCAGAACAGAGCTGGTTGGCTTTTTCAACAAGACTGTGAACGCAATAAAAAATGGCAGGGCTTCCAGCAGGAAGATGTTGGACCATTCCTACAACCCCAGAAGCCATACCCTCGAAAGGAGTAATGCCAGGATATCCCTATATTCACATGACACAATAACATAAAAATGCATTCAAAACCATCAATCTCAGAGATTTAGGATTAAGGTCTTTAACATAATCAAGTACCAATAAGGATCTTTGCATGTAATGGAAAACAAGTTGCTCCTTCAATGAAACTTCATCGTTCTTTTCAGAATCCTTCCCCATAGTCATAAATGCCATGAACACTGAATGAGAGGCTCGGGCTACTTTTCCATTAGGGTGTTCTATATATCTAGTTTAGTTAAAGAAGGAAAAAAAATTGTGCATGATAATGAGGTCAGGAGCTGGAAAATATTATTGCATGCATGTTTGGATTAGCTTATCTTGTGTACAAAATAGATCATAAATAAAATAGTTGGAGCAAAAACCAAGCAAAACCAAACATCACTTATTTCATATAGGATACAAGAACATAGTTGGAGCTACCATGTTTCTGAACACAAGGCTTGGCAAACATTCAATGGAAGTTGGAATCACTCGTAGGTAAAACAAAATGCGAGCTGTTTGCACTTCATCCTTGGACCATAAGTAATTGGTTTTCTGGTCTAGAAGACATATACAATCTCAAAAATACAAAACAATAAATAAATAAAAAACAAAAGAGCAATTCACATTCAACCACATAAATCACACCTGGGCTGTTTGTCAAGTCGGCATAGGAGGGCATGGAGTTCACAAAAGAAGTACAAGCATCCTCATTCTTAATACCCGCAACCACCTTGCGAATGGTCTCCATATACTCTGGCAAGCGAACATGGCGAAAATACTCCACGCAAGAAAACGAAACTAGTATCTTCAATGACACATCCATCTGTATTTCTTGAGCAAAATTGGAGTTCAACTTGTGTTTTGTCACAGCCAACGCAAATACCACAACCATGAGAAAAGCAGATTCTGCAATTTTTTCCAAATCCTCAAGCAACTCATCCTTCTTGCCCTTAAGCATCACAGCCACTCGCCTATGTCCAAAGTAGACGTCCTGACAATATTCCCACATAAGATTCTCCACCACATTCTTACTTTCCTCATCAGCCAAAACATACTGACTGCACAACACCCCTGTCACACCTCCCGCTTCCTTGAACAGTACACCATCCAGATGTTCCCTGATCTCCCTAAGCTCCACTCCACCCGAATCACATGACCTCTCAAACACCGATCGATACAGACGCGGCAATGGAAATATCTCAGTCAACAATGCCAAACCAAGACAGACAAACAAAGACGAATGCCCTGAAAATGTGACAGTCCGAGCTAACCCTATCGACGCACACTGAAGCAATATCCTATCTTCTTTACCACCATTGCTCTCGTTATCGTCATAACCAAACCTCAACCTCCTCGAAACCAAATCACCAACTATACCTTCGATCCTACCAACCACACAATCCTTTACCCTTATTCCAGACACGAGCTCTGACGACCTCACACCGCGTCTCTCCAAAGCCCGCAACACTCCAACCCCAGCCATGAAAACCGCAAACAAAGAAGCATGACTCTTCTCCTTAAAACTCCCGAAACTTTCTTGGACCAAAACACGATTCTTATCCGAATACCCGAAACCAATCAAATTGGACACAACCCAATCAAACAGATAAAGCACCATGAGTCCATGAGCAACACACCCGTCTCGCTTCCCCCAAATTCGAAACAACAAATCCAACATCTCCACACAACAAACAGTGACGGAACAAGAAAGAGCGTAACCAATTCCAGCGAGAACACGCGGCATTTCACCGAGCAATTTACCCTTCTCCGTCGCCAACAGTACTTTCAGCATCATGTCCAGACAGCGCGTCTTGGTCTTTTCAGAAACGGATGGCACGAAGGAAAACGCGCCCAAGAGAAGAACACCTTCGGGGAAAAAGGTGTCATCTTGATGGAAGTGCGAGAGAATCTCGACCGCGGAATCGATTATATTGGAATTAGGGTTTGGGGATTTTCGGAGCCACGTGTAGAGGAGTGTGAAGAGGAGAGGGAAGGAGGAGGTGGGAGAAGATTGGAGAAGGGTGAGAAGGAGCTTCGCTTGGGGTTCTGCCACGTGGATGGATGATTGGGAATTGACTAGAGTTTGAAGGTGCTGCTGCTGCTGGGATTGGAGAGAGTCTCGGAGTGCGGTCCATGCTTGAACGATGGCTCGCGCGGTGGGTTTTGTGGTGGCTGCGGCGGCGGCGTTAATGCCGCACCTAATGCTTAGCCATTCTTCGAGGAACGGTGTCTCGGTTCGCCTTGACATGGTTGTTAGTTAATGTGAATGTGAATAGAGAATTTGGTTGTGCTATTTACTAATAATAATACTTTTGATTTTGATTTTGATTTTGATTTGATTTCAGTTGCTTCCGATAATTTTGAAGTGAACTCTGCGAATCGGAGAGTGAAAATGGCGCGTACCTGTGGCGGTTGCTGCTGCCTTTACTGCAAGTAGAATAGAAAGGGACTACGGAGGAGCAAAGTGAAAGAGACGAAACAGAATGAACAAGTTTTGAGGTATGGATTCTCAAGCAATTCCCTTCCAAATTCGGACTTTAGAATTGAAAAGAATAGTGATATATATCAATCTTATTAGTTATTAGATAGGTGGTATATTATGTACCATAATTTTTAATGGTCGGATGAATTTAATTATCATAGGTATTTTTTCACTGGATCATCAATTTTTTATTATTGATAGAGGGTTAAATTTATTAGTAATTTTATGTTCTAATTGTTTTATTATTTTAATTATTTTTTTTTTTTTTTCACATTTTTTTTATTTTAGTTTTTTTTTATTTTTTTATTTTTGATTTATTATTGGGTTCATCTATTACTGACCCCAATTAATTTGGATTAAAGGTAGTATTGATGATATTGATGTTGTATCATCAATCCTTCATATTTCGATCATTGTTTTTTGTTTTTTGTTGTCAAAGACGATTTCTGACGATGGAGTCTCATTTTTAATTTTCTCTCACTCTCCATTGCCTCCGATCCATCCATGACCATACCTTTCGTCAATGACCTCAATATGAAAAGCGTGTGAAGAATCATCGCCATGAGGCAACACGACGCGAAAGGCTTTAAGGCTCTCGTTAGCAACATCGCACATATCACCTGCACAGAGGAAGCGTTCCAGGACATCACCCATGACCACACTGACAATAGAATTCGGTCCTCAGATCCCGGTGATTTTGTTTCTAGATCTAAACAATGGATGCTAGATTTGAAGGGAGAGAAGCTCTTACTATGTTGAAACAAAGATTTAAGGTTGTGGAACGCGTAGTGACTAGGTTCTCATAGGTGTCGTCGTCGAGTTAGATTGGGTACGCAATCTTGTTTTCATTGGAAACCTCAAGGATGTTTTCGTCGTTTTTTCCATCCTGGTAGATTTCGATGATCCAAGCTTGAAAGAAAGCATTCTTCGAACAATCCTAAATGGTAAACCTAGCCTCCACACAGATGTACTTGACTCATCTAACAAATAACACTTTTAGAGAGGAAGATGTTTCAAATTACTTAAGGTTATTACTCTTGAAAGTTGTTTAACTTTAGGTTTGATTGCAAATGGGTCAATAATTTAGCATGCATAGTTTGACACAAATATTATTTTGATTTTTAATTCTATTGTTGAAGAATTTATGCTTCAATCCAAGATGTGAGGATCTCATACTAATAGAAGTTGTTTTTAGTTTATTTTATTATTATTATTATCATCATCTTAAGTTTATTTTGAATGTGCTGTGTCTCGTGGGCAAATTTAAATAAATAATACAAATTAAATAAATAATTTAAAAAATGGTGCAGTTTTAAAAATATTTT